>JAPKLW010002789.1:0-25279 GCA_026898455.1 Plectranthus barbatus | reverse complement strand
GACCACTCTGACACGCCAGTGTCAAACCTTGACAAACGGGACCCTCCTCTCAAAATTAGGAAGGATCATCCCACAACTCAGGTAATCGGGAGTTTGACAGAGGGAGTCCAGACCAGAAAGAAGGATCCCGTCAACTACCGTGAGATGGTCAGGTCTTTATGTCTATCTTCTAGGTTTAATTTACTGCATTCTGCATGTTACTTGTCTCTGTTTGAACCAAAAAATGTCAAAGAAGCACTTGCAGATGAGTTCTGGATCAAGTCTATGCAGGAGGAACTAAACCAGTTCGAGTACAATGATGTGTGGGAGTTGGTTCCAAGACCAAGTGACAAGAACGTTATTGGAACCAAGTGGATCTTCAAGAACAAAACTGATGAGAAGGGCAACGTAGTTAGGAATAAATCTAGATTAGTTGCTCAGGGGTACACGCAAGTCGAAGGCATTGACTTTGACGAAATGTTTGCTCCTGTGGCAAGACTAGAATCTATTCGACTGTTAATTGCCATAGCTTGTGCTGCAGATTTTTCTCTTTATCAGATGGATGTGAAGAGTGCATTTTTGAACGGGATACTGGAAGAGGAAGCATACGTTGAACAACCTAAGGGATTTGAAGACATGTCAAAACCAGACCATGTCTACAAGCTGAAGAAAGCCCTATACGGTTTGAAACAGGCTCCTCGTGCTTGGTATGCCCGTCTAACTGATTTTCTATTGGAATTAAACTTTGTAAGAGGTAATGCTGATAAAACCCTCTTTGTCAAACATCTTGAAAATGCTTTTTTTATTGCCCAAATTTATGTAGATGACATAGTCTTTGGTGCGTCTGATGTCAAACTAGTTGATGAGTTTGTCACCAGCATGTCAAATACATTTCAGATGAGTATGGTTGGAGAACTGAATTATTTCTTAGGTTTACAAATTTTACAACGTAGGGATGGTGTATTCATTTCACAGTCTAAGTATGCCTTAGGTCTAATCAAGAGATTTGGTCTAGAGAGTGCTAAACACATGAAAACTCCCATGGGAAGTAGTGATAAACTTTGTAGAGACAATTCAGGTGTCAAAGTTGATCCTACACTTTATCGTAGTATGATAGGGAGTCTGCTTTATCTCTCTGCCAGTCGACCTGATATCTTGTTTAGTGTTGGTGTTTGTGCCAGGTACCAGTCTGATCCCAGGGAGTCACACTTAAAAGCTGTAAAACGAATTATTCGATACATTTCTGGTACTCCTAACATGGGAATCTGGTATACAAAACAGACTGGCTTTGACATTACAGGATACAGTGATGCAGATTGGGCAGGAGATGTGGATGACAGGAAAAGCACAAGTGGAGGAGGTTTCTTTGTAGGTGCTAACCTAGTGTCTTGGTCTAGCAAGAAGCAAAATTGTATATCACTGTCTACGGCTGAAGCAGAATATATCTCAGCAGCCAGTGGATGTACTCAACTCCTTTGGCTGAGACAAATGCTAGAGGACTACGGTTTGCCTTCTGAAACTCTGACTCTTCTGTGTGATAATGCTAGTGCTATAGAAATTGCTAAAAACCCTGTTCAACACTCTCGCACCAAACACATTGACATTAGACACCACTTTATTCGTGACTTGGTGGAAAAAGGCTTAATTTCCTTAAAATTTGTAACTACTAAAGAACAATTAGCAGATATCCTCACAAAAGCTCTTGACTTTGAGAGATTCTCATATTTGAGAAAATCTCTAGGGATGTGTAACCCTCCTGAATGATTTGACTATTTGTGACTGCCTACTAATCTTTGACTCTGTGGTGTTAAAGTTTGTTTCTTTGTCGATTGTTATTTTTACATGTTATAAAACAAAGAGATACAAAGTGAGATCTCTAAGTTATAAAACATGGTGACTTTGACCTATTTGTGTCTCAAATTTACTGGAAGTACTATGGACAGAATGTTGTTAGAACACTGACCATGTGGAATCAAAGTTTATTTGTGATATGAATGGGCTGATTTTCTTTACCTCATTTAGTACTGGAGATTGGACGTGATTAGGCACACAATCTCTGTGGAAGGAATAATGAGATTTTTCTTTATCGACATTTTTGTAACTTTGACACCCCAGGATCAAACTTTGTGGCAGTCATCAAAAATCGAATCTTTTTAGAGCTTATTTTATTCTGCAAATTTGTTTGATAAGTTGTTGCTAATTTTATGGTTTTTTGAATCTTATTTTAACCTAGTTCGAATTTAAGTTGGTTGTGACTAAGATTTAGGAGTTTGTTTAGATTTGTTTCAAATTTTGTGGAATATTAACTATATTTCCATTATTTTCGGTTTATTTGTTAGTGTTGTTACAAATTGGTTATATCTCACCCCTCTGCTTAAGTGTACTTGCAGCATACACTATTCACATCAATCACACGGCTACCAAGGCTATCTCTCCACCACAAACCCATCAACTCTCCTTCTCTCTCCCACGTCGCACACAACCTCTCACCTTCTCCCTCAACCTTTCTCACACTAAAACCTCTAAACACTCCAAAAACTCCATGGCCGATCAAAACATTCAAGAACTCCTCGCCAAAACCCTTGCCTCGCCGGACGGTGCCAAGATTTTGCAACGTCTTCTTGACAGTCAAAGGGAGAAAGCCTCTCAATCGACCATGGAAGTCCTTTGCAGATCTACCCATCTCTGCCGCTGGAACTGCCCCATCTGACATTCTGTATGAGCCACATCTCCGATACGCACTCCCTGGCCAAGAAGGTTTTCCCATTGATGCTGAGGAACTGGGAAACCTCAAGCTCATCTCTGAAGCTGTTCAACACCTCGAGGGCAAGATGCCGGAGCGAAGATCTGAAAGAATCTTCGAAGACACCGTGAAGAAGCAATACAAGAAGCATGTTGCCACTCGAAGGAAGAAGGTGAAGCCCAGACAGTTCCAGAGGAGTCTGACTGACACTCCCCACATTTTCTCCAAGGCTGACGACCTGCCGGAACAGTCTCAGAAGTCTGACACCGAGATGTCAGAGTTTGGAGCCGACGACCTCAACAACTCTGATGATGAAGACTACCAGGCAGAACCTCAGTCAACCGAGCAAGCTGAAGAACATGCTGATTCAAGTGGAGACCAGCCGGAGAAGAAGAAACAAAAGTCCGAAGCAGTCACCTCTACCAAGAAGCCAAAGCCAAAGTCAAAGAAATCCGTGTCAAAGTCCGCCAAGCGTCCAGTAAAATCTGCCTCTCCAGACCGATCTGATATCAAACGTGCAAAACGACCCAAGGTTGAGCTCTCTGAGTCCGCCGTACCTTCCCCTTCAAAAGACAAAGGTACTCTGTCCTCCTCTGATGAAGAGAACTCTGACTATGATGCCAACCGTTCTTACTCCCTGAAATATTATCACTGCTATGCTAAGTCTCTGAAAGGAATTTATGCTAAGCGAGAATTCAAAATTGAGAAAATGATGGATAGGGAAATGTTTGTTAAGCATGGGTTAGATGTTTTGCTCACTAGGCGGGGTTTGATTAAAACTGTGACAGACTTTACTGTTTTTAGTCCTACTCTTGTGTTGGAATTCTATGCGAATTTGCTGAAGGATGAGGTATTTCAAACCGGCAAGCAGAAGTTTGGGAAGTCCTATGTCAGGGGAAAGGTGATCAAGTTTGATCCAAAAACAATTAACACATTTCTTGGGTTGAAGTCTGAGTCTGTGGAAGCTCTGTCAAAGTCAATGGAAAGTGATGTTGCTTATGCTCTGACCGGGGGAAAAACCAAGACCTGGGTGGCCAAACTGCCTGTGTCTGTCCTGTCCTGGAAGTATGTGGCGCTTTTCAAAATTTGCGTCCACAATTGGTTGCCCAACAAGAATTTCTCCGTGGTGTCTAAGGAGCAAGCAGAGTTTCTGTACCGTGTTGGGACTGGTCTGCCGTTCAACTTTGGTCAAGCTGTTTTTACTAACATCTTTCGTGCAGTGTCAAAGGCAGATTCCACTTACCTACCGCATCCTTGCCTTCTCCATGCGCTGATCATGTCTCAAGGAGTCACTCCACTTGCTGAAGAAATGGACTCTGACCCCATTCCGCTGGTTTTCGAGCAATCTTTAACCAGGAAGGGTGACACAAGAGTCAGAGATTTGCCTTATGAGGCGAGTGACGCTGACGAGGATGAAGAAGTGGATGTGGGTACATCTTCTCAAGATCAGACCTCCAAGATCACGCAGGCAAAGAGGCTTCTCAAGCAGGCCTTGCGTTTGCTTCAGGATCTGGAGTAAGCTTTCCCACCTGTTCCATTCAGGGGGAGAAAACAATGAAGATGGTGGTAGATGCCTGATGCTGAAGATGTGCTCTGACTGACCCTCCGCTGCTGCTGCTGAATTTTACAAATTCCTTTAATTTTTTGATGTTGAATACTTTGTGATTCAGGGGGAGTTTATTACAAACCCTGTAATCATTTTTTGCTTATGCAATTATCATTTTTTGCTTATGCACTTTTGCTCATGGTTGATCCATTTTTAGTTGCTTTTATTATGGTTGCTCCATATGGTTTTATGGCTATGAATGCTATTTTGTTATGGATGATCCATATGGAATGGAAACAGGTCGGATAAGCTTAAGGGGGAGATTGTGAAGTACGAAAATGCGAATATGTAATTTTGACACACGGTTGTCAAACTTACTCGCATTAACAGGTTAATGTCAAACTTTCTCTGCCTATCGATGTCAAAGTTTATCTGCTTTGAACTTTGACACCTGAGTGTCAAAGTGTGAATCTGTTTGTTACTAACTAACTCCTATTTTGTAGGGATCTTGTTACTAGCTTGTTGACTACGTTTTTGCACGTCCTATTTAATAGGATTTAAATATATTATCATATACTAAGTATATATTATTATTTACATTATTTATTTTTAATTCTAGGTTGTTAAATAAGTTCCTAAATAATAGGGAGCACCTCTATATTGTTACCTAACCTCCACGTGAGTTTGTGGACGTTTATTCTTGTGTATAAACAGGTAATGAACGTGGAAGAAGCACGATTCCATTGCCAAGTAGTGGAGGAAGTGCTCGAGTGCTCCAAGTCCTATAAATACGAGACGAAGAAGACTAGACGCGTGTGGATCAGAGATTAGACACTTCTTCATACGAGTCCAAGGCTGAATCGTCTCACCAATCATTCATCAAGCGCACGAAATCTACAATCGAGTTGTGGAATCCATCTCCGGAGAGTGAATCCTACGGTGGAGGAGCATATTGGGTTGTATCGTGTAATTGGGTTTGGTTGTTTTCGTAGAATTACTTCAAGGGAGTGAACCAAGAAGGAATTCTATTTTGCTTTCGTAGGAATTTTTCTAAGGAGTGAACTTAGGAAAATTTCTATTTTGTTTGTGTTCTTCACTTGTAAAAACTTGTTTTTGAAAAGTGAAAACTACTTTGCCGTGTGGCTCTCGGAGGTTTATAATTTATAAACCTTCGAACAATTATTTCCGCTGTGTCAAACTCTTTAAGCTTCCGCATGTGTTTAAAATACTCTGTTTAGGCGTGTGTCAAACTTGTGTATTTTACTTTCTTTGACACCATTGTGTTAAACTCGGGCACTAAATTATATCATCAGCATTGCCGAACTGATTTTGAGGGAAAACCCACAGTTACCAGGAGGGCAAGTTGACGACACCTCTGAACTGCTGCCATGTGCCCGTAAGATGATGTGGTCAAGTGACAGCCAAGGCATGAATCCGATTCATGTTGCGGCCATGCACGGTCGTGCTGAGATGTTGAGAATGCTTGTTCAAGTTGATTCAGCTCCTGCAAAAGAGAGGATGGATCGGGGACAAACGGCGTTGCATTTATGCGTGAAGCATGGACAACTCGAGGCGTTGAAGGTTTTGGTAGACATGGTGGGAGAGCTTGTTCGTGCTAAGGATGAGGATGGTGAAACTCTGCTACATTTCGCCGTTAGATACAAGCGTATTGAGGTAAGTTTTAAGGGATTTGTGATTTAATTAATTTATTTTGAAATTTTCAATTTAATTTCGCAGTAATTTAGTAGGATTTACCTAGTTAGCGTATATTAATATCTTTTAATTATAATTATTTATTTTATACTTGGCAAAAACTTGGATTAGGCACGCCTAAACGGTTTAGGCGGGTTTTATCCTATCCAAATGGGTTCACCCATCCCAAATAGGGTTTATTAATCCCAATTAAGGTATATTAAATGGGTTTGGGTTGAGTTAATGGATAAAATCCGCCTAAATCATTTAGGCGTGCCTAACCTGACACCTTCTCTTTATACTTAGATCTTAATAATATATATCCTAATTGGATATAAAAAAAAAAATCTCCTTTAAATTATTTAAAGCACAAGAAATAAAAAATAGAATTAGATTTTAAATAAAAATTATTAAATTTAACACTGAAAACACAAAAAATCTAAAATGGGATTCACACTATACGATTCCAAATGAACAATGTGTTAAATAGCATTTCAACGATACTTTCTTATAAAAACTATTTGTAATAAATAAATTAAATAAAATATAGTTTAATTATCAATTTGAGAAATATTATTTGTGCTAAATAAAATATAGTTTAATTATTATTCAGGATCCAAAAAATAAATTCTCATTTTAGGACAAGATAAATCCTAATTCTCTTATTCATAACTTGATATTCAAATTCTAGATTGAGAATCTTATAATTTTTCTCGCCTTGAATTAAGAATTTATTGAATCTTTCATGTCCCGTCTTTAATTAATAACTAAACTATATTTTGGGTGTTGAATACTCCATAAATATATATTAAATATTATTTCAAATTTTGTATGAATCTTCGATCTTCAACATATGAAATACGAACATTAAGTTTATATATAATATATAAAAGATAAATTTAAATTGAGTAAATCATTATATATATCTATATAGGGTTGCATTCTAGGCTGAACTCATCTTCCTGAATGAATTATGAACTTTCATTGTTGTGTGTGTAATTGATCATTATTATATGTATAATATCTCATTACAGTATCATATACACTACAATGATCAATTACACACACAAAATTGAAGTATTATAATTAAGTACTATAATGAACTATCATTTAAACTATAATAATCAATTAAACACACAACAATGAAAAGTTCATAGTTCATTCACAGCATTCACTTCATTATTGTGTGTGTAATTGATCATTGTAGTATTTATGATACTGTAATGACATATAATACATACAATAATGATCAATTACACATATAACAAGGAAAGTTCATAGTTCATTCAGGAAGACGAGTTCAGCCTAGAATGCAACCCTATATATATATATATAGAGAGAGAGATCTCTACTCAAGTGCTAAAATTAAAATTTGTGCTAAATAAAAATGAATCTCAGTCAATAGTTTGATAGCATCAATGGTTGAGATTAAAGCATAAAGATTAAAAAAAAGCATAATTTCCGTTTGTGCTTAATTGTTTTATAAATCGTGCTTAATTCGATTAAGCATGATTTATAAAGCAAAAAAGCATAAAATCTGGAAAAATGTTTTAATCTCAACCATTGATTTTTTTAAATAAATGGTGTAGATTCATTCATATTTAGCACAAACTAATTTTTAGTATGTGATCCTCTATATATATATATATATATATATATATATATATATTCAAAGTAACAAAAAATCAATTTCAAAGTTCAATAACATTATCTAAAAATTGATAAATAAGTAAATAACCAATAACTAATTAACACAATTCAACAAACACTCAGATAATGAAATACTTGATGGAGAGCAAAAAGGTACAAAAGAATTCAAAAAATTCCAAGGGGGAAACAGCACGAGATATCCTGAAGGAAAGCTTCCCCGACAAGACATCTGCAGAGATGGAAGACATAAGAAAAGCCCTAACGGTAGGGGAGGACCCCGGTGACAAGAAAATCCTGGGGAAGATGAGCGACATTATAATGGTGGTGGTGGTGTTGATAGCCACCATGGCATATCAGTCCGCCGTCAGCCCTCCGGGCGGCGTTTGGCAAGAAGATTCATCGCAGCATAAGGCTGGAGAGGCTGTCATGGCATCTCATCATCCTGAACTGTACAAAAAGTTTGTAGGTGCCAACACAACAGCTTTCTTATCTTCTCTCATCTCCATTCTCTTGATTAGCACAGGTTATCCATCGGAGAACTTTTTTTCATTGATGATGGTTATGTACGGGGTGTGGTTGTCGTTGGCGTCTATTGCGGTTAGTTATGGAGCTTGTATAACGGTGATCACTCCCCATATGGAACCACAATCACTTGACAAAGTTATCAATATAGTAGTTGGTGTCTCCGTTGGCCTATATGCATTACCACTCATTGGGATTGCCTTCGGCAGTTTGATAGAGAAAGCAGCTACAAAACTCTTTGAATCTCAAGGAGCCTACTTACAAGAGTATCGACGACGACAACAGATATCAAAGTTAAGTAGAGGAGCTCGATAAATATAAAAGTTAAAATGTCCAAGTTTTTCTTTGAATTTTTCCTTCAATATGTTTTCATTAGTATATTCGAGCTACAGTTTATTTGAGTTGTAATTTTAGAATCCACAATTGAAATAGTATATTTGACATTTTATATTTGACTATTATTGTGTAGGAGGCAGACTACATTATCCATAACTATTTAAACTAATTACGCCCTCCACTCCATTTTTTTATCTTTTCTATATTTACATTTTACAAAATTTTAAAAAGTATAATTATAAAACAATATTTAAATCATGGCATACCAGTCTGCCATCAGCCCCCCCAGGAGCGTTTGGCAAGACGACTCATGGCCATACAAGGATGGCGAAGCTATCATGGCATCTCATAATGTTCAAAAAATTTGCAGGTGCTAACACGACACCTTTCGTATCTTCTCTCATCTCGATTCTCTGCTCAGTATATATGGGTTTACCCTCGACAAAATTGTGGATATTTTGCAAGGTTTGTACATGATTTCAAAACCCTGCATAATGATAGTCGCTATTTTTGAAATGATATAACCATGATTTTTCTCTTTTTTTCCCCTATAATGGTAAGCCCACCATATCTCATATATAAGTGAGAACGGTTTTACATAAAATTTCTCGGGAAGGTATCAGGTTAGGCACACCTAAATGGTTTAGGTGGGTTTTATCTATTAACCCAAGCTATACATATCTAATATACCCTAATTGGGATTAATAAACCCTATTTGGGATTGGTGAACCCATTTGGGTAAGGATAAAACCCGCCTAAACCGTTTAAGCGTGCCTAACGCAAGTTTTTGCCAAATTTCTCATATCTCAATCTAACCCTTGCAATTGTCCAACTAATCCAAGGTTTCTTCTATACATTTTGTAACGGGCCCTTCAACCATGTCACGAGACTGGATCTTTAATACCTTACTTAAGTGTATTTAGTATAATTTAAGCCATTTGTTTAGGCCTTTTGGTATCTAGTTTATTTGGCCCAAATGTAATAGAATATAACTGCTAGTTGAGGAAATGAGAAGCAAGCAGAAAATTATTCTCAACTTTCTCTCTCAAATTCTCTCTACATTCCTCCTTCGTTTTCCCTCATTTCTCTACAAGGTCTCATAAATTCAATTAGATCGACAAACAAATTAGATGGAGAACCACTACATTCGTCCGATTACAACTGGGACCATGACAAACCAACCATCAAATATTTGACCTTTTTTTTTTTGGCAAAAACTTGCATTAGGCACGCCTAAACGATTTAGGCGGATTTTATCCATATCCAAATGGATTCACCCATCCCAAATAGGATTTATTAATCCACAATTAGAATATATTAAATGGATTTGGTTTGGGTTAATGGATAAAACCCGCCTAAACTATTTGCCTAACTTAAAGAATTTTTTTTTTTTCTCTAAGACGTACTGCCAATAATTGAATAATCTGGTTATCGAAATTGATGTGTCGTTTTTCTTTATATATAGGTTCACACCTATAAGTCGGTCTTTTTATATAATTAGAAGGGTACATGAACTTCAAATGTATCAAAATTTAAAATTGAACTTCACATGCGTTTTAACTTTCCAATGTATAGAAAATTATAGAATAAAACAACTGAAAGTGAAAAATGCCAAAAGACTATCACTCCATCGATTGGTTGTTGAAAAAACTTATAACTTCATATCGAATAATTTTTTATTTCATCTTCCTCTCTTTCAAAATCTTTTGGTTATTAATTCATTCTTTTTGTTGATTGAGGACAATCAAGTTTTTAAATTTGGGGGAAGATAACTCGTATTTTGCCTCACTTATCACATTATTTTCTTATTTGTTTTATGCATTTACATTAATTTTTAGTTAATAATCGAGCATGAGCTGCTTATAGGGGATATTACGCTTGTCGTACTCAGCTTTTTAGGTTTTTGGGTGCAAAAGAGATGAATTGTTGAAGTATTGATCAAAAGAGAAGAAAATCCCCCAGAATGTGTCTGTATCGATCGGCATACTCTATGTCGATCGACACAGAGGGAAAGAAGGAGTCCAGGATTAAGGAAGGACCGGACGACACAAAGGATTGAAGATTGAGCTCCATGTCGATCAACATCCTGTGTCTCGACCGACATGGAGTCTGGATTTCGATTGAGGATAAGGACAGAGGAGCATGTCGACTTGGTGGCCATGTCGATCGACACGCGCCATGTCGATCGATACAGAAGGGCGGAAGACATATTTTGACCCAATTTGGAGATTTTCCTTCTCAAGCCTATTACCTTTTGAAGATTCAAATTCCTCCCCTATAAATAAGACTTCATTGAGCTCGAAAATTATGTCTTACTTTTATTTTCAGCCTTTAATTTTTAGCAATTAAACACTTTAATTTTCTAGTTATCTCTAATTTACTATTTGCATTGGATTCAAGGCATTGAAGATTTCAAATCCTGTTTACATTATGAATCAAGTAAGCTTCTTTATATTTCTTGCAATGTGTATTTTTAATATGCTAGGCTAGAAACCCTAACAGGTTCTAGGGTTTTCATCATTCCTTAATTTGGAATGTTGTAATTCAATTAAATCCAATAGAATTTTGATATAATTGATTTCTGTCTTAAAATGAAGAATCAGTTGTAGGGTTGTTAATCTGTATTTTTATCGAGATTGATTAACTTGTGTTTTTTAGACCGAGTTAAGATAATCACTAATTAATAATCTATAATTGGACGTATAATATAGAAAATAATTCATATTATAATATAAAAATATAATATTGATGAATACTACTTTATATATTTAAAGAATTATTAAAAATATAAATTTTTTTATTAATTATATTATATTATATTTAATTCGTACATGTGTAAATCTTGTTATATATATACTCATTTTTCAGAAGTTAAAAAATGTTGTTAAACAGCGAAGTGTAGAGACTTCGAATCCATAAGAAATTAAATCCAAAAGTCTTGGTCATTGAATAATTATTAAATACTTATGATATATATTTTCTCTTTTTATTGAATATTGGAGCAGGTGGTCTGGCAAACCATATCTATTTTATGCCAACTATTACCTCGTTGACGTCAACATGTCCAGAAAGTTCTTGAAATTTTTTAATGTAACCCCAATTTTTTCTTTTTTAGTTTTTCATGTTTAGAATTGTAGTTAATTAATCCAAGATGCCTTCTATTTTGTAATGGGCCCTTGTTATGAAGTTTTACTATCTATTTATTGTTTTGTTGTGTCAAAAGAATGTATAAAAGTCATTAATTTAAAGTGTTCTAAAATTAGCTTAATTCGCACAAACTTAATGTCCTGTCACTACTAAAAAATTGCAAATTTGCGACCGATTTGCGACAAAAAAAAAGGGTCGCGATTTTGCCACCGACTAACAACGGAATTGCGACCGAATAGAAATTTTAAATTTTACGACGGAATTGCGACAGGATATTCCGTCGCAGATTTTTTGCGATGGATTTGCGACCGATCGATTTTTCCGTCGCTAAATTTTGCGACCGAAAATTCGGTCGCAAATCAGTCACAAAATTCCTTTTTTTAAAAATATATATATTTTTTAGTACGTAGAAAAAATGAGATTATTGTTTGGTTCAGTGGTAACGCGTGCGGGAGGTGCCGAGTTCGAACCCTCTTGGACGCAAGGCACCAGATTTGATGGTTGGATCGGTCGGTTCTAGATGGTTGGACCGGCCGGTTCAAAACTGGTTCAAAAAAAATTTAAAATTTATTTTTTGAAGGAATTTTTTTAATTGCGACCGATTTGCAACCGAAATTTCGGTCGCAAAAAATTTGCGACCGAAATGTCGGTCGCAAAAATTTGCGAAGGATTCAATTTTCGGTCGCAATTTTTTTTGCGACCAAGGTTTTTGCGACGGACAAAATCGGTCGCAAAACAGCAGTTTGCGACCTATTTGCAACCAATTTGTCGGTTGATTTGCAACCGACTGATGGAGCTGATCAAGACAAACTGGATTGGAATCTCAATCACCAGTTTGGAACGTGTGAATGATTAGAAGAAACTGAATCCTAATTTAAAACTGACAAATCAAACAGTTTAGATTTTCTCTAGTTTACAAGACTAATTTTCACTCACACATAGAGAATAAGTTAGAGGACTTATTAAATGTCAGTCTTTAAGAATGTAGATTCCTTAAAGACTGAAGTTATGTTAACCAATTTTGATTCCTTGGACTGCCAAAACAGTTCTAACACAAAAGCAGCATGTCGACATCGTATGTCGAAAAAGGATGAAGCAGATGCAGAACTTAAGGAAAAACACCATGCTCCCGTCTGAAAGAGATGCCTCATAATGGACATGGTCAATCCATCTCTAAACTACTACAAATTTGAAACGCTTTTACCTCATCTATAAATAGACGAAGCGTTAAGAGACAATATATAGAAACTCGACGAAAGCAATGATACTCTGCGCAAGTGAAAAATCGAAGCGTTTTTATCATCAAGGCTAAACTTAGCCAATCGTGTGTCATCTTTTGAATACGGGACTCGTAGCTTTCTCAGCTAGAGTTATTTCTTGGTGTTCTTTCTTTTCACAAAAAAATACAATAGTCACTGCATATCTCCAGCAGTGATTATCACGAGCATCTAGCCAACCAGTTCGATAGTTTGAGATGAACTATAAAACTCTCAGCATCCAGATGAGGAGGTTGTGTGGTGTGCCCACACACCAAGTCTGTGAAGTCGAAGGAACCAGAGTGATAGGGTTTTGAATATTTGCCACAAAAATATTGTTTATTGATCAACAATATATATAGAGTACAAAAAGATATGAAAAATACTATAAGATATTAAACTATATATGAAACCCTAACAATATCTAAAATAATGCATGAAGATATCATGCATATCTATATCTTAGTATCTATATCTCAATATCCCCCCTCAAGCGAGTGTCGGAAACCAGGTGAGAAAATTGCTTAGCCTTTCAAACCATGCACGAGGGGCCTGTTTAAGGCCATATAATGCCTTCGAGAGTCGACAAACATGAGAAGGATAGCGTGGATCAATAAAACCAGGTGGCTGTTCCATAAAGACTGGCGATGATAAATGGCCATTTAGAAACGCATTCTTGACGTCGAGTTGATGCAGAGGCCAGCCATGATGAACAGCGAGAGATAGAACAATACGCACGGTCGCAGCTTTCACAACCGGGCTGAAGGTATGATTGAAATCCATGTCTGGAATCTGCGAGAAACCCTGTGCAACCAGCCGAGCTTTATGGCGTTCAATGGAACCATCCGATGGGTACTTGGTACGGAAAACCCATTTCGACCCTACAACATTAGTGTTAGGAGGTCGCGAAACAAGAGACCAGGTGTCGTTCTTTTGAAGCGCGTGCATTTCTTCATTCATAGCAGCGAGCCAGAGAGGATCCTTGACTGCTGATTTAAAGCCTTTGGGTTCGGAAGCTGCTGAGAGAGCATGATGAAGCGCCATGTTTGCGTAGTAAGCAAGATGACGAGGCTTGAAGATGCCTGCCCGAGCCCGTGTGATCATGGGATGGGGCGTGGCTGCCAGTGGTGGAGCGAGAGCATCAGCCGGCGGCGGAGGGTGGTCGGGATCGGCAACCTGGGAAACGGGCTGAGGATCTTGAATCGTAGCAGGAGGCGAAAGCTCAGGCAGAGTGCATAAAGAGCAAGGGCTCGCAGTTGGAGGTGACGGCGTGCACTTCGAGGCCGGTTGCTGGAGGAGCGTCGGCATTGGAGGAGAATTAACAGTGGAAGGCTCGAAAAACTTTGATATATCCAATTTGGAGATAGGCACAGATATTCCAGAGTTCGCCATAGGAAAATTAAGCTCGTCAAAGCGAGCATGCCGAGTAGTATACACCCTAGAAGTGGTTAGATCCAGACAACGATAGCCTTTATGATGTGAAGAATAACCGATAAATATGCAAGGCTGACTCCGTTCAGAAAACTGGTTTGTAGCATAATCACGGAGGCAAGGATAAACACGACAGCCGAATGGATGAAAGTTGTTATAATTAGGTGCACATCCAAATAGAACCTGAAAAGGAGAGAGGCCGTCGAGAATACCAGAGGGTAGACGATTAATAATATAGACCGCCATGCAGAAGGCGTCTACCCACATAGGCAAGGGTAGGCGAGACTGGAAGAGCAAGGCAAGACCAGTTTCCGTGACATGCCGATGTTTACGTTCTGCACGTCCATTTTGAGATGGAGTATAAGGGCAAGAACGTGTATGATGAATTCCTTTCTCTCGAAAGAAGGCCTGCACAGCATGATTAGTAAACTTCGTTCCTCCATCGCTTTGAAAGCGCTTAATGGTAGTAGAAAACTGATTTTCAACAAATAGAGTAAATGTCTTAAGAACATCATAAAAATCCGATTTCTTTGTCAATGGATATAACCAGGTAAAGCGACTGAAATCGTCAACAAAGATGACATAATACTTAAAATTAGCAGTGGAAGGTACAGGCGTCGGCCCCCATAAATCACAATGTATGAGATCCAATACATGCAAAGAGCGTTTTTCATTTAATTGAAAAGGTAAGCGAGAACTTTTCGCAAGTTGACATGGAGAACATAAAATAGATTTGGGCAAACAAGAAGAAACAGAAATATGCCCTTGTTTGCATAAAAGAGAAATAACGTCAAAAGCGACTAACTCAAACGAAGCACGAGAAGTACTATTCTTCAACTGAGAAACAAAAGCCGGTTGGATGTGATCTAGCATGTAGAGGCCATGCCTACGTCGACCGCGAGCGAGAATATCCTTGGTGTGGCGGTGCTGAACAATAAAGCACTGATTAGAGAAAGAGACATCAACCGGATAATCAGACGTCAACTTGCTGATAGATAATAAATTCTTGGTTAATGATGGAACAACCAGAACATCCAATAGGTTAATAGAATCAGAAATAGAGGAACGACCAATATGAGAAATAGGTAGAGCAGCACCATTACCAACTACCACTTGATCTGACCCAGAATAGGGCTGAGAGGAATCCAGAAGGGATGTATCTGGAGTCATATGTGCTGAAGCACCGGTATCCATAAAACCAGTCTGAAGAGGATGCCGGAGAAATAGAACAGTTTGCTTGGAAGGCTTCAGCAAGGTTGGCCGTGGATGGAGGCTGGCGAGCATACCTTTCGGGACAGAACGTCGCATAATGACCATCACGACGGCATATCTGATAGCGAGGAGGGCGCTTGTTGAAACCTCGACCGCGCCCTTTGCCCGGAAAATTGTTGTTCGATGGTGGTTTTGAACTGCCTCCGGATTTGTTCTGATCGCCCTTGTACCCCTTGTCATCGGAGTTTGATGGCCGTTGCTTCCCATAAAAAGCAACCTGAGAGCCAAAAGAAGACGAATCCAAAGAATCCTGAAACAAGGAAAAGTTTTCGGCTTTGTTAACAAGATCACGGAACGAAGGCAAGTGAGTGAGAGCCATCTGAGTAGTGGAAAATGCGGAAAAAGCTGGGCCTAATCCACGAAAAAACCAGTGTGCTTTGTCTGTATCATCAACCGGACGTCCAATGGCTGCCAACTGATCACATAGAGATTTGAACTCACGAGCAAAGTCAGAAACTGATCGAGTACCACGCTTGAGAAGTTGAAGTTCATCCTTCAGGCGAAGTTTGCGTGTTTTGGACTTATTACTGAAGGCAGTGTCTAGGGCGACCCAAACATCACGCGCCGTATTGCATCCGAGAACTTCGGCCATGGCTTCTTCGAGAGTGTGGAGAGAAGCAGACTCAGTAAACGTTGATCTTGTTGGCGCCAATTTGTATACACTGTATTATTAACGATCGCGCCTCCGGAAGTAGGAACAGTTGGCGGCGGTGTTGGAGAAGAACCATCAACATATTTTAGTAAATCTTGACATGTAAGCAGCGGAATTAACTGGGATTTCCATAGCAGAAAGTTGGCCGACGTAACTTGATTGTGACCATATGGACAAGGGTGGCGAGCGGTAGATGATCCGAGTCAGTCGCCATATGAACAAGATTGACGATGGTGGATCGCACGGCTGGGGAAGATTTGCGTGTGCCGCGTGGGTCGTATGCGCGAAGAGGAAGCGCGCGCCGTGCGCCGGGGATGCGCCGCGAGAGGAGGGGCGAGCGGTGCTGGACTGTGACGAATCGGCGAGGAGAGATGAACGGCGAGGAGCGCCAGTCTGAGATGGTCGACGAGCGAAATCGCGAGAGAGGGAGAGAGAAACGGCGCCGCCGAATGGAGGGAGGGAGAGGGAGAGGGAGGAAAATTTTTCGGATCGATTAGGTTGATACCATGATAGGGTTTTGAATATTTGCCACAAAAATATTGTTTATTGATCGACAATATATATAGAGTACAGAAAGATATGAAAAATACTAAAAGATATTAAACTATATATGAAACCCTAACAATATCTAAAATAATGCATGAAGATATCATGCATATCTATATCTTAGTATCTATATCTCAATACAGAGGCTTGGACGAATGAGCTAGTGGATTAGTAAACATTGACATCTACCAGCTAGCGATAGATCGCGAGACCATCCTGTAATTGAGACTTAGTGAATTTCCAGACCTTGGTCTGAAAAGCTGACTTAGGACTTGTTGTCCGAACCTCTATAAATCATTTACTTTTTACCAATTTTTACTTTTTGCAAGGATTTTGAAACTCAACATGTTCTAGTGTTATACCCCCTCCGTCCCACTTCAATTGTCCACCTTTCCTTTTTCGTCCGTCCCATTTAATTGTCCACTTACCTAAAAAGGAAAATTTATACACACTTACTAATAAAATACTAATTTCATCTATCTCTTACAACGTTGATTATTGTGCCCACTCCCAAGTGGACTAATTAAAAGGGACAGAGGGAGTAGTATACTCGAACTGAACATAAATTTCAAACTCGCTGACAATCGATTTTACAAAAATACAAAATGGTCTAGATTCACTAATTCGTGAGTGTAAATTATTCTTAAAATTTCATTGTGCATCAAATTTACTTGATATCGGGACCAACAGGCCTTCACCAACCATCAAATATTGATTTTTTAACTTTCTTTAATTTTCTCGAACACCTAATCCCAATTAATTAAATGACTTGGTTATCGAGATTGATGTCTCGTTTTTCTTTATATATAGGTTCGCATCCTGCACCCTAAGTTGGTCTTTTAGTATAATTAGAAATGAATGGTTGCACATGTTACGGTAAAAAAAATAAGTTATTTTAATTAAATGAGAAATTATGAAAAATATCTTATTATGTATTGGTCAACAATAAAAAAATATTTAATACTCCCTCTGTCCCGCCAGATTAGTCCATGTTTCCATTTTCGTCTGTCCCACTAGATTAGTTCACTTTCCTAAAATGGAAAAAAATCTCCTCAGATCAATAAAATACTAATTCCACTACACTCACAAATATTAATTTCTGTGCCGAAACCAAACTGGACTAATCTAATGGGACGTAGGGAGTATCTTTTTTGTCACTGAGTTATAACCTAATATTTTATTTTGTCAATTAAATATGAAATTCATTATGAAAAATATCCTAATTATACTCTAATGTTTCTCATACTTTTTAAAGAAGATGATATTTTTAATTGACAAAATGAAATATTAGAGTATTATTCAGTGACGAAGAAATATTAATTAAGATATTTTTTTTTATAGTTTTCCCATAAAGGGTACATGAAGTACTCGACTAACTCAAATATATAAATATTTAAAATTGAACTTCGCATGCATGTTGGCTTTCCAATATAGAGAAAATTATAGAATAAAACCATTGGAAGTAAAGATGCCGTAAAACTATCAATCTGTCGATTGGTTGTTGAAAAACTTTTAATATTGCAGATCTAATCATGTACCGCAATTAGATTTAGGGGTATGCACGGTTTGGCCGAAATCGGCCGAATCGGCCAAACCAAATTAATTTGGTCGGTTTGGGAAAAATAATTGGCCGGGTTGGTTTGAAAAATCTCAAACTGGATGATTTGGTTAGGCCGACGGTTTGAAGGATGAAACCGGCCGTTTCGGCCGGACCGGCCGTATAAATAATATAATTTTAAATATAATAATGATAATAAAATATTATTAGATAGAAAGCTAAAATATCAATTATATTGATATATATGTCCGATGCTTATATTCTTTCGAATTATAACCCTATAAATCAACTTATATTTAATTGTTTCTTGCAACCATAACATTATTTATTTATTTCTTATCTCATATTCATAATTAATGACGAGCGAGATATATTTATATTAGTTTTATTGTGTATCATTCTTTTATTACTAATTAATAATCAAATTGATATACAAATTTCATTGTTTGCAATATTATTAAATGAATAATCTTCAAACTGTTTAAACCGACCGAACCAAACTGTTTTAATATGGTTTGGCCGGTTTGGTTTGAAATAATTATTTGGCTGGTTTGGTTTGTAAAAATTTCAAACCGTACCTATTGGTTTGGTCCGTATTTTACCCCTTAAAACCGGCCAAACCGGACCGTGCACACCCCTAATTAGATTAGTGGTTTTAATCAACTCTGACTATTATGTTTTGGGTCAGTTCAATATTTGTTTTATTAAAATTTGATAATTTGATTATTATGATGTGGAGTGTCATAATTATATTTAAAACAATATTTGAACATATAATATAAGTGTTAAAGCAATGAAATTGTCAATATACATATATATTTAAATAAATAATATTTGGTGATACGGCAGAAAATCTTTGGCATACCATACCAATCCACCTCTATTTATTAGGGAAAACAAAATCTAGTTAGAGTAGAAACTTCAACCCTTAATTTATTGCATATTGCAAATTTTTCCATATATATTCTAGGGTTCCACAACTAGTTGTGAATAACCTAATATATACTTGATAAAACCTCAAGCTTCATAACTCAACAATTTAGAAGTTGAAATTATACTCCAATTAATAGTTTATTTAGTATAACTTTTATTTTTTAACACTGAAATCTCATCTCCATAAATATATATTTTTCTCATCAATAGTTGACTTTTTGGTGTGATCCCGAGTCCCGACTCCCCCAGTTGATGTTTCTATCTTTTATTTCTTTATGTTTATATCAATGTTTATATATAATTAGGAAACCTGTATGTCTGATTTGTGTTAAAGAAAATATAGCTTTCAATCGAAAAGGATCGATGGCAGATGTGGCTGGAGATCTTTACAAGGCTGCTGCTGAGGGTCCTGTAAATACATTTCAACAACTCCTCCAACAAGATCCATATCTTCTTCATCGAGTTTCATTCTCATGTTCAAGAAACCTTCTGCACATAGCCACAATACACGGACAACTTGAGATTGTCAAAGTGATTTTAGGGAGAGCCAAACAATTAGCTCGGGATTCAGACTCACAAAAATGGTCGCCTCTTCACATTGCAGCAGCCGGAGGGCACGACGACATCGCCTCTGAACTGTTGTCAAGCGCCCCTGAGATGTTGTGGTCGCGCGACAGCCAAGGGATGAACCCGATTCATGTTGCAGCCATGAACGGCCATAAAAATATGTTGAAAATACTTGTTATGCATGATTGGCTTCCTGCGAAGGAGAGGGTAGATCGCGGACAAACAACGATGCATTTGTGCGTGAAGTATGGGCATCTAGAGGCCTTGAAGGTTTTGGTGGACGAGGTGGGAAAGGAGGTGGGAGGGCTTGTTCGCGCAAATGATGATGATGGGGAGACTCTGCTCCATTTCGCAGTTAGATACAAACGTATTGAGGTTAGTTTTAATTTGTGATTTAGTTAATCTATTATATTTAAATTTGCCTCATTAGCTTGTTCAATTTAATTTGACAGTTACTTAGTAGGATTTACTAGGGGTGTGCACGGTCCGGTTTGGCCGGTTTAAGGGGCAAAGTACGGACCAAACCAATAGATACGGTTTGAAATTTTCACAAACCAAACCAGCCAAGTAATTATTTCAAACCAAACCGGCCAAACCATATTAAAACGGTTTGGTTCGGCTGGTTTAAACGGTTTGAAGATTATTCAACTAAAAATATTACAAAAAAATGTAACTTGTATATCAATTTTATTATTAGAAATTAATGAAAGAATGATACACAAAATGAAACTAATATAAATATGTATCGCTTGTCATTAATTATAAATATGAGATAAGTAATAAATAAATAATATTATGGTTGCAAAAAACAATTATATATAAGTTGATTTATAGGGTTACAATTCGAAAGAATATAAGCATCGGACATATATATCAATATAATTGATATTTTAGCTATCTATCAAATAATATTTTATTATCATTTTTATATTTAAAATTATATTATTTATACGGCCGGTCCGGCCGAAACGGCCGGTTTCATCCTTCAAACCGTCGGCCAAACCAAATCATCCGGTTTGAGATTTTTCAAACCAACCCGGCCAATCATTTTTTTCAAACCAGCCAAATCGGCCAAATTAATTTGGTTTGGCCGGTTTGGCCAGTTTCAGCCAAACCATGCACACCCCTAGGATTTACTATACCTAGTTATTATTAATATCTTTTAATAATTACTATATATCCTAATTGCATATGATAAATTCTATTAATTTATTTTAAAGCACAAAGAATTTAAATACAAATAGATTTTAAATAATATATTATTAAATTTAACACTAAAACACAAAAATGTAAAATGGTGTGAAGATAGGAAGTAAAACTCCCAATTTAAACTGTATATCCCAATTTTAAAAATACGAACGATATGTTAAATTGCATTTCAATGATACTTTCTTATCAAAACTACTTGTAAATTTGTAATAAATAAACTAAAAATTAACTATTTGTTTAAACATGACTATGACCCCATAAATAGC
The DNA here is from genome assembly GCA_026898455.1 of Plectranthus barbatus. Classification (NCBI taxonomy): domain Eukaryota; kingdom Viridiplantae; phylum Streptophyta; class Magnoliopsida; order Lamiales; family Lamiaceae; genus Plectranthus; species Plectranthus barbatus. The sequence goes on along the minus strand of JAPKLW010002789.1, from coordinate 3,974 downwards.
ATTTAATTATCATTTTGAGAAAAAATTATATGTATGAAATCAAAACATTATATATTAAATCATGATTACAAATTTGTATGAACTTTCGATTTTGAACATATTCGATATTTATATATTGATGTGCAAAAGACAAATTTAAATTGAGTAAATGATGATATTTTAATTTTTCTATCCAGCAATCCTATTTGGTGGAAAGTCACAAGCATTCAAAGTAACCAAAAAGCCATATTTCAAGCATTTAGTATGAATCAAGGGGCATGAGATCCTCTATACCAGTTTTTGTATTTCATTCCTTGTTCCACTATTAAAATTATTGTTTTTTATTTAATCTTTTTTTATAATCTTAATCTATTATAGTTGAGTTAATGTTATAAGTTCAACCATCGGGTTCATCCCACCCAATTAGGGTATATAATATTTTTCAGTAATTATTTTTCAGTTTTTAACTAAAATTTAATTATTAAAATTGATTAATTTATAACTATAATTTATGTTCTTATAAAATTTTGATTTTTGTTCCTAAAAATCAATAAGACTATAATATTGTATTATACTTGATTTTTATTTTCATAAAAACATTATTTAAAATTAGAAATCGAGACAATGGAACACCATTGTAGAATAGAAGATATAATCCGGAATCAAGGGCCAAAATCTTTCATGGTTTATTAACGATGCTTAAACATTATCTAATAACTAACTAATATAATCAACTAAACTCAGACAATAAAATACTTGGCGGAGAGCAAAAAAGTAAAATTGGAATCGATAAATTCAAAGGGGGAGACCGCACTAGGAATCATGCGGGAGAGCTTCCCTGACAAGAAATCCTCAGATGCAAAAGACGTTAGGAAAATCCTAATGGGGCAGCCGTTCATGAGTGCGCCACGTGAATTCCTGAGCAAGATGAGTGACATGACAATGGTGGTGGTGATCTTGATAGCCACCATTGCATACCAGTCCACCACCAATCCTCCCGGCGGTGTTTGGCAAGACGACTCATCACTACATAGGTCTGGCGAAGCTGTCATGGCATATCATCATCCAAAATCATACAAGATATTTGTAGGTGCTAACAAAATAGCTTTCATATCTTCTCTCACCTCAATCTTCCTGCTGAGCACCACTTTACCTTCGAAGCACCTTTTGTTTCTGAACATGGTTGCATATGGGATGTGGGTGTCGTTGGCTTCTATTGCGGTTAGTTATGGAGTTTCTCTAAAGGTGATCACACCCCATATGAAATCACAATATCCACTTGACAGGTATATTCATCGGGCAGTTATTGGCTTCACTAGCTTCCATATATTAATTTATCTTATGGTTGCGTTGATGCCTTGGGTGCTCAAGAAGCTAGCCTTACTTTGCCGTTATGTTAAGAGGTTATTATAGATATTATTATGCTGTTGTGATTCTGTTTAGCAGTTTTCCACTTTTGTAATATTGAATCTACGGTATTTTTGTTTGAGGTGTGAAAGTCTTTCACAAAGTATTTTCTTTTTTAGTGTGATGCTTTGCAGCTTTACTGACAATTTGAAAGTCATGAATTTACGCCCTCCATTGCAATTATGTCATGTTATTTGAATTTTGTGGCCTGCGCTATTCTAAATGACATCGCAGAAAAAATTGAACAAGGGAAAACACGAGTTTTTCGGAATTTAATCTAAAGTTTTATCCGTTTGGAAATTTTATCAAAAATAATTTTCTTTTAATAAATTTTATCCAACTTAATTGATAGTAGTTATTTTATGATGAATCATCCGTTAAATTTCACGTGGATTATTATTTCCACCTTGAATAAAAAGTATTTTACATTTGTAACTTTTTCCAAATTAATTGAATACCTAAAATGCACAACCCAACTCTCGTTAAAAAAAACACCGCAAGTCAAGTTGGATAAAATTCTCAAACACAATTTTTTAGATAAAACTCCCAAACAGAAAATTCTTTTAAAATAAAATCCCCGAACGCATAAAACTTTGGATAACATGATTCCGAGAAGTGAAAACTTTATAAATAAAATTTCGTGTTTTTCCCTCTCTAATATGGCTATAATTGTACCTGAAATGGAGGGCGATAATGACATGTACAATGAAATGGTAATATAATTATCTATTGGCAACCATAACTCCGACATTAGTATAAAATTGTCCGCTTTGGACCAAAGCTCTCACGGTTTGAGATTTTGGAATCTCCATCCCAAAGGACCTTATACTAGTAGATAGGGGTGTGCACGGTTTGGCCGAAACCGGCCAAACCAAATTAATTTGGTCGGTTTGGCTGGTTTAAGAAAAATGATTGGCTGGGTTGGTTTGAAAAATTTCAAACCGGATGATTTGGTTTGGCCAACGGTTTGAAGGATGAAACCGGCCATTTTGGCCGGACCGGCCGTATAAATAATATAATTTTAAATATAATAATGATAATAAAATATTATTTGATAGAAAGCTAAAATATCAATTATATTGATATATATGTCCGATGATTATATTCTTTTGAATTGTAACCCTATAAATCAACTTATATTTAATTGTTTCTTGCAATCATAATATTATTTATTTATTACTTATCTCATATTTATAATTAATGACTAGCGAGATATATTTATATTAGTTTTATTTTGTGTATCATTATTTAATTAATATTTAATAATAAAATTGATATACAAATTTATTTTTTGTAATATTATTAATTGAATAATCTTCAAACCGTATAAACCGGCCGAACCAAACCGTTTTAATATGGTTTGGCCAGTTTGGTTTGAAATAATTATTTGGCTGGTTTGGTTTGTGAAAATTTCAAACCGTACCTATTGGTTTGGTCCGTACTTTGCCCCTTAAACCGGCTAAACCGGACCGTGCACACCCCTACTAGTAGAGCTGGGTGGACTCTTATATACAAGTAATTTCTTTCTTCTCTTCCCGACATGCGACATGGGGTTGCCAAACCCAATATTATCCACTTGAGGTTTTAGCTATTTTTGACATGTTATTAATGGACATTGTTGGGAGAATCAATTCTTTGTTTGGAGAAGCATACACAAGCCAGGATATTCAATCTTAAAAGTTCAACTTCAATGAGAATATGGTTTCTTTGAAAGGGATGATTATTCATTGTAGCTCCATTGACCAGAGATTACAGAAAAGGCTGTACTTAGATGTATCGTTTGTAGGTATACTCGGGTCCTATTGTGGTTGAAAGAGGATGAATCAATGAGCTGGCAGTTTGTATAATGCAAGAATTATTGGAATTTATAAATCATATAATATAAATTCACCATAAAAACATCGTTGTAGATTCTCAAATATACATAAGAATATGTGGATTCATAGAGATTAGAGATAGAGGTATTATGATCTTCCTCAACCAAATCCCTTTATGGGAAAAACAACATCTAATTTAGTACTCCCTCAGTCCAAGCAGACTAGGCTTTCTTACCAAATCGGGTGTCCGAGCAGAATTGTTCAATTTCTAAAAATGATAACTTTTTCACAATCAACAATAAATATTAATTTCACTAACCCATTCTGCACTCACAATTCTTAATTCTCGGGCCGAAAAGAAAGGTGACTATTTGCCGGGACGGAGGGAGTGTTTTGGAGATCATAACCTATGAGACTTTATATTTTATTTAAATTAGGTTACCCATAACCCCAATTACCATAATATAGGTATCTACTCATGTATCCATATCAATTACATGGTCCATGGCTAAAACAATATTTAGATCACTTAATTTGTCAATCAATCAATAAATAGCCAATATAAGTATATATAGAGTAATGATATATATGATGTCCACTCTATGATGAGCTTCTATGAGCTACAAGAATATTATATATTCTAATTGGATTGATGAACTCTATGGTTGAACTATTAAAATTAATTAAAATTAAAATAAATTAAAATATAAAAATTGAATAATTAAAAAAAAAAATTATTTAAAAACATGAAAATATATATTGTAGCTCACT
>JAPKLW010002788.1:52763-65515 GCA_026898455.1 Plectranthus barbatus | reverse complement strand
TGCCGTTCTGACATAAAGAGATCAATGTCAGATAAAGCGGACAAAAGTATGGCACTTTCCGGAAAAACATACCTACCGCCGTCAGAAGGACATGCGAGGACAGAGACCTTTTCCGGATGTGTCCAAACGGCTAGAAGATTTGAATGGGATCCCTCGTCTATAAATACCTCGGATCCATCAACATTCAATACTCTTCTCCCTCGCTCAACTACCGAAAGTCTGAAACTTTATTGCAAGCAAGCAGAACACTTTCGAGGCCTTTCTAAAGGCTATCCGTGTGTTGATTTATCAAACACGAGACTTCAAGCTTCCAGCTTGTAAGTTACTGATCTCTTTGGTGTTCTTTCTCTTCCGAGGAAGTTCACAGCAGCTCTTGTGCCATCCAGCACTTGAGTTATCACGGGCAGTTTGCCGTATTGAGAAGATACGTTCTTGGGAGAACTAAACACCCAGTGAAGCTGTGGAGGTTGAAGTGACGTGCTTGCACTCCACCAGCTGATCAGAGTTGAAGAAGGAAACAAGGCCGGGAGCGGTTGATCTAGTGAACTGGTGGACGAGGCATTCACCAGCTAGAGATAGATCGTAGGACTCCTGTACCTGATTACTCTTAGTGAATTTCCAGTGCTACGACTGGAGAGTGGACGTAGATCAGTTGATCGAACCACTATAAATCCTTTGTCTTTATCAGTTTTCTGCATTACATTCTTATTTTAAACCCAGCACCCAAGTGCTGGTGTATATCCTGAAAACTGATAACTGCGCAAACAAGGCCTAAAATACTCTAAGTTTTGAATCACCAGCTGACAGGTCCCAGTCAGTTGGTTAACCAGCAAGTGCAAGAAAACGTTTACTTAATATTATTTCCGCTGCTAACGTTTTATACTCTGAAAAACCGGGACCAACAACCCGAGAGCGATCTAAATTTTAAAAAATTATATAAAAATATTGGTCAACCTGGGTGTGATTTAAATATTATTTTTAAGTTTTAAATGTTGAGTAAAATACTTAAAATATATATTTTTCATGTTTTGATTTCACCAATCTATAAATCATTGCTTGATAAAGATATTTTATCAAATTCTAATTAAAGCTATGTACTTTTGGCCATATTTAATACTCCCTCCGTCCCATTAGATTAGTCCACTTTAGTTTCGGCACAGAAACCAATATTTGTGAGTGTAGTGGAATTAATATTTTATTGTTGTGAGGAGATTTTTTTCCATTTTAGGAAAGTGGACTAATCTGGTGGGACAGACGAAAATGGAAATATGGACTAATCTGGCGGGACAGAGGGAGTATGTATTTATAAAAATAACTAAAATCATTATGTGTTTTATAAAATTGGCTATTTTAAATAATTAAGACATGACATTACACCTACCTAATATGTATGGCAATATGGAGCGAATGGGAGGCTGTTGACAAAAAAATCATTTTAAAAAAGGATATATTTTTAGTCTCTTCTCGTTTTCCCTCATTTTCTGGACAAAAATAAAAATAAAAATATTGTGGGTACATTTTCGTAATTACATAATAAAATAAATTCATTGTTAAATCTAGGAGTTTTATCAATCTAGAACCCGAAAGTTTAATTATCGATTTAGGACATGAAAAATCATAAAAATTTTCAATGCAAGATTCGAAAGATCATACAATTCTCAATTCAGGACCTCAATATCAGATCATGGATTAAGAATTGTTTAATCTTTCGGCTTTTGAATTGACAAATTATTTTTCAGATCTTGAATTGATTATTAAACTATCTTTTGAGTCTTGCATCGACAATTCTCTTTAAATCTAGAGGGAGTAATTAACAACCTTAACCTCAACTACGTCACATTTAATTTTCAACTAACACGCACTGATTTTTCATTTTCGGCCGTGTAAAAAGTTAATTACTCCTAAAAACTACTCCCAATCCTAAAGAAATAAATTGGATCTGTTTATTAGATTTTGACTTGGTCATATTAAATTTTATGTTCGATTCACGTTGAGCATGGGAAAATATATTTTCTAAGATTTATTTTAGAGAATTATATCCCAACTTTAATTATGCTAGAAAAAAAAAACTATTCCACAGCTAAATCAGTCATTAAGTGTTACATAACAATTTTTTATAATTTAATTTATTTATATTAATAAATTAGACAATAATATTTCATTTAAAAATATAAATACTACTCAACAGACAAAAATATACAAATAAAAATATATCAATAATTAAATTCAAATATAATAAAAATATTAATTTATTTAAAAATGCTGCGTGATATTAATGTTGCATCATGTGGAAAATGAGTCAGTGCCACATCATCATCATGTAGTAATTAATGGATGAGCTGGACTAAGCTTGATATTCTCCCTAATTTGACCATAAAGATGAGAATATATTTTCCTATTTTTCCTTTGCGTCAGTTTGTGCGCAGAAAAATTTACAAATTAGGTTTTACATTCATAATTTTATAATAAATTTTATATTATTAACAGTTTTCCACCATCTTTTAATCTTCTAAATAATTAAAAATACATAAAATATTTATTCTCTCATACAAAATTTAAAACACTCCCCAATCTTTATCTATTCAGTAATATAAGTAATCTAATATCATTTTCTATTTCAACGATATTTGACCCTTCTCCAACTTGATGATTAAATAATTTTTTTTAAAAAATCTATACAATAGGTTTGTTATTTAATTTTAAAAAATTAATAATATCTCCCAGTCGGTGTTTATATACTTACACAGTTAGCCTGTGTGGCTGCTTTGTGTGATAAAAGAAATATAGTTAGCAATCAAAAAAGATGGCAGGAATTGTTGGGGATGAAGCAATAAAAAAGCTTTACGTTGCTGCCGCGGAAGGAGATTTAGATACAATTCTACAACTCCCCCAACAAGATTCATGTCTTCTTCATCTTGTATCATTTCCATGTTCCGGAAATCTTCTGCACATAGCAACAATGCACAGACAACCCGACATTGTGAGAGAGATTTTGAGAAGAAATCCGCAGTTAGCAGGGTATCCAGACTCCCGGAAATGGTCGCCTCTTCACATTGCAGCAGCAGAAGGACATGTTGAGATTGCCTCTCAACTGCTGTCACGCGCCCCTAAGATGTTGTGGTCGCGCGACGACCAAGGCATGAACCCGATTCATATTGCGGCCATGAACGGCCATGCTGAGATGTTGGATATGCTTGTTCAATTTGATTCAGCTCCTGCGGAGGAGAGACTGGGTGGCGGACAGACGGCATTGCATTTGTGCGTGAAGCATGGGCAGCTCGATGCGGTGAAGGTTTTGATGGAGAAAGTGGAGAAGCTTGTTCGTGTACAAGATGATGATGGGAATAATGTGCTACATTTGGCCGTTAGATATAAGCATCTTCAGGTGAGTCCAAGTCGTATTTAATATTTCATTTGTCTCATTTTAATAGTCTCGTTTTCCATTTTCGTGCGTCCCACTTTAATAGTCAATTTTCTAAAAATTATAATTTTTTTACACTCAACAATAAAATATTAATTCCACTCAACTCATTCTAGACTCACATGTTGTGTCAAAAGCAAATAAGACTATTAACCTGGGACGGAGGGAGTAATTTAGTTTCAAAGTTATTTAGTATATTAATGTCTTTTAATAGTTATTTTATAGTTAAATTTTAATTATTACTGTATATCCTGATTGGATAAAATAATAAGCTCTATTAATTTTTTTAAAGAGGAAAAAATAAAATTAGAAATATTTTTTAAATAAAAGTTTATAAATTTAATTTATCACTGAAAAGAGAAAAATATAAAATGGGATCCCAAATGAACAATGTTTTAAATAGCATTTCAATGATACTTTCTTATGAAACTAACTATTTGAAGTCAATAAACTAAAAACTAAGTTGAGAACTATTAATAATTTATAATTTATACTTTTTTAAATAACATGACTTTGAACCATAAATAGCATTTAATGATCATTTTGAAAAATATTGTTTGTGCTTAATAAAATGTTATATATTAAATATTTATTACAATTTGTATGATCCTGGACATATGCATTGTGACTGAGAGGATACAGGTTCAAGTAAACAAAATATCATATCTCATGCATTTAGTATGAATTAAGGGCTAAAATAAATTCAAAATTGATAAATAATCAATAACTGATGAACATAATTCAACACACTCAGATCATAAAATACTTGGTGGCGATCGAGGAAGTAGATACGAAATCAAGAAACTCCAAGGGGGAGACAGCATTCAAAATAATGGGGGAGAGATTTCATAATGATACATCCTCAGAGGTGATCGACATAATTGGAACTCTATTCGTTAGGGCGATCTTCGACGCACCACGTGCATACATGAAGCAAATGACCGATGTGACAATGGTGGTGGCGGTTTTGATAGCCACCATGGCATACCAATCTATGGTTAGCCCTCCTGGCGGTGTTTGGCAAGAAGACTCACCGCAGCATAAGGCTGGCGAGGCTGTCATGGCATCTCATCATTCTGAACTGTACAAGAAATTTGTGAGTGCCAACACAACAGCTTTTGTATCTTCTCTCATCTCGATTTTCCTGCTCAGTATGGGTTTACCGTTGATGAGCTCACGGTTTATGTTCACGGTTTTGTGCACGGTGTGGGTGTCGTTGGCGTCGATTGCAGTTAGTTATGGAGCTTCACTAACGGTGATCACTCCGCAATTGGAACCACAGTCACTTGACAGAGTTGTTAATTTGGTGGTTGTTGTATCCGTTGTCATCGGCATCAGTGGATTATCTTTTATTGGGTTTCATTTTTTTCCTTGGATAAGGATTGCAACTGGGAAACGTCTACTGCAACTCATTAAACTAAGACGGAGGATGGAGGGCATGTGATCATATTAATCAACACGCGACTTGTAATTTTAATTATTTTTGCTTTTTATTTTTATTTAAATATTTGAATCATATAATATTTTAGATACTTGATCTTATTACGGTTGATGTATTCTTCTTTTGGAGACAAGATTTCACTTTTTTGCTAACCTTCTTAATTTATCAAGGTTAGAGTACGCCACAGACATTGCAGTGAGTCGACCAGCATGCATACTGATCGAGTGACTTAGTGTCCTTCGTACACATTGAATCGAACTCACTTTTTAATGCTTGTAGCCTTGCGTTCTTTACTCGATCTGCCCCGATGAATCTCGTAGATCTTCTGGTAACACCTGCAAGAGGTGCGATCTTGCCTTCTTGTCGAGCCAGACGTCCATCTGTGTGCCCTCGGCTGGTTAGATCGCTTCCAGATTCCTTAATTTTCCATCATGGCCTACATACGAATCACCCAACTGGTGTAGTTCATGTGTGTCAACTGCGGGTACGTATACGTACCACTTGACTGTTGTGCTTGTTGTCCCTTGGCTGCTACCAATGCCATATTTTTCCAACGTGTGATTTAGGCATTCAATGTGGTTCTAGATATCACTTTTTTACTCTTGAAACTCAAAATCACAATTCTCGATGGAAAAATACGAAGATAAAATAATAAAAATATGGAGGAATTTTGGAGTTTTGTTTCTTGTATATTATGAAAACTTGATAAGTAAACTGAGCTATCTATCCCTATTTATAAGAAAAAAAAACAACTAAGATAATAAGGAAAAATACTAGATAATTTAGGATAGATCTATATCTTCCTTATTGAATTAAGTTTCTTATCCAACTAATTAGATAAAGAAACCAAATCTTTTTAGATCAAGGAATACATCTCTACTCTCAGCTCCATATTACCCTCGAGGGACATGTGGATTTTGTCAGTGGTTGTGTAGGGGGTGTGGCCGGGTGTATCGCAATTAGTTATGGAGCTTCCCTTACGGTGACCACCCCATATATGGAACCGCAATCACTTCACCAAGTTATTAATATAGTAGTTGTTGTGACCATTGGCCTCTATGTATTGCTATATGGATAGGGGCTTAATCCAGTGAGAATAGAGAATATGCATATCAACCATTGATCTTTTCAAATCTAATGGACATGATTCATTCTTTTTTCTCACAGGAGGATTTTTCTTACCTGATACGCTCCCTATATATATATATATATATATATATATATATATATATAGGTTAGATCATATGAGAATAGATGTTAATGTAAGAAATGAGAATAAATCTCAGCCTTTGATTTCACAAGATCTGCGGTCATGCTTTAATAATTTCCGTCTTTATTTTATCCTCCGCGAACTTCATTATTACATATTTAAGGGTATCATTGTCATTTATCCTAATGGTATCTCCCTCAAACAATTTCCATTTTTATTTTATCCTCCGCGAACTTTATTATTACATATTTGGATCTCTAATTCCTTTTCATTTCGATTTTTCATAATATTTCGATTGCCTTGTTGAGTCATCAATACTCTAAAATTAAATTAAATTTTATTATTATTTAATTGAGTTTTCTAATTTAATGAAGTTTTAAATAAATAAAATAAATTTAACATATTTTTTAAAAAATTGATTTTATTTTTATTTAATTTAATTTTTCCCATTTGATGAAATATAGAGAAGATAAAATGAAGAGAACTGTTTCTAAAAATTTGATTTTTTTTCTTTTAATGATGTATATAGGAGATAAAATGAAGAGAAGTGAAATAATTTTTCCGAAAAATTGATTTTATTTTTATTTAATTTAATTTTTTCCATTTAATGAAGTATAGAGGAGATAAAATGAAGAGAACTGTTTCTAAAAATTTGATTTTTTTCTTTTAATGATGTATATAGGAGATAAAATGAAGAGAATTGAAATCATTTTTTTCGAAAAATTAATTTTATTTTATTTGATTTATTTTATAATGAACAACAATAGAGATAAAATGAAGAATGACTAAGATATAATGAAGAACTGCTAAGATAAAATGCATGTCACGTGTAACATCAAAATTCACATCAAATTTATTTTATAATGAATCACAATTGAGATAAAATGAAGAATAACCAACATATAATGAAGAACTGCTATGATAAAATGCATGTCACATGTAACATCAAAATTCGAATAGAATTTATTTTATAAAGATTTGCAATTGAGATAAAATGAAGTATAACTAAGATAAAATGAAGTATACAATACATAAAATGAACAAAACATATCTTTTGCGCCCTATACGTTCGTAATGACTATGTTGCCCTTTAATGAAGTAAAATGAGGATATTATGCCGCGTTTTTTGTTAAAGCTCTTATGTAATCTGGATCGTTGATATTGTCAAATCTAAGGACGAGATTTATTCTCATTTCTCATGATAAGAGCTATTCTCACCAGATCAGCCCTTATATATATATATATATATATATATATATATATATATATATATATATATATATATATATATATATAGAGTTGAGGTTTCAGCGTTATAAAATATAAATTACACTAAGGCAAAAACTTACGTTAGGCACGCTTAAACGGTTTAGGTGGGTTTTATCCATATCCAAATGGGTTCACCCATCCCGAATAGGGTTTTTTAATCCCAATTAAATAGGTTTGACTTGGGTTAATTATAAAACCCGCCTCAACCATTTAGGCGTGTCTAACCTGAGACATTCCCTTATACTAAATAATCTATTAATTAGAGTATAACTATGACAATAGCATATTACACCCTTTATAATGAAGCTTGAGGAACTATTAGGTTATTCACAACTTGTTGAGGAACCCTAGAATATATATGGAAAAATTAGCAATATGCAATAAATTAAGGCAAAAACTTGCGTAGACACGCTTAAACGGTTTAGACGGGTTTTATTCATACTTAAATGGGTTCACCCATCCCAATTAGGGTATATTAAATGGGTTTGAATTGGGTTAATGGATAAACCCCGCCTAAATCGTTTAGGTCGTCTGACTTGAAGGTCGTCTGACCTGAAACATAATTCCCATAAATTAAGGGTTGAAGTTTCCTACTCTAACTAGATTTTGTTTTCCCCAATAAATAGAGGTGGCATATCGTAATGGCATATTATACCATACCGAACATTATTTTGTTTAACACTTATATTATATATGTTCTAATAAGGCAAAGTCTCAGATGAGACGGTCTCATCATTTTTATTGTGAGACGAATTTAATGAAATGATGTATTTCTTTATTGCAAATGATGTTTCACCATTTTTATTGTAATATAATTAATGAAATGATGTATTTCTTTATTACAAATGATGTAATTCTTTGTTACAAATAATGTAATCCTTAAAAATGAAATGATGTATTTAACTTATTGAAATGATGTATTAAGGTCCGTCTCACAATAAAAAAAATAGTAAGACTGTCTCTCAGGAGACCAACTTTTCTAATAATATTTTAAATATAATAAACAATTATAACACCCCGCATCATAATAATCGAAATATAACAAAATAAATATTAAACTGTCGACCCAAAACATAGTAGTCAGAATTAATTAAAACCACTCATTGCTGTACATGATTAGATCTGCAATATACAAGTTTTTTCAACAACCAATCGACGGATTGATATAGTCTTTTGGCATCTTTCGCATTCAAATGTTTTATTCTATTAATTTTCTCAAAATTGGAAAGTCAACATGCATGTGAAATTCAATTTTAAATTATTATATATTTGAGTTATTAAAGTAGTTCATGAACCCTTTTAATTTTAATAGCAATACAATAATTCAAACACAAACTCATTGATGGGTCCAAAATTTTTTTATTGGGGTTCGATTTTACATAACGAAAAAAATACAAATTGTCCAAAACCAAAAATTTCTTGACTTCTCTTCATCTTCCACCCCTCATTTCAATTTTTTCTCATTTTTAGCCCGTTTTTCTTCTTCATAATTTGTTAGTGAAGGGGGCCATATATAAAATTATCAAATCATCATACAATTTAATCATCAAAATTTTTGGGTTGGGATCCAAATCTGTCTATGCACACACACCCACTCATATACCCAGATATATCGGGAAAATTCGAACTCATGATCTCTCGATCACAAGCAAGGTGTGAAGGGACAATATCTTATTCACCGTAACATGTGCAGCCCTTCATTTCTACTTATATAAAAAGACCTACGTAGGTGTGAACCTATATATAAATTAAGAAAAACTAGACATCAATCTCGATAACCAAATTATTTAATTAATTGGGAGTAGGTGTTCGAGAAAAAAAATTAATATTTGGGTGAAGGCCCCATCACAAAATAGAAGAAATCTTGTGTTAATTAAAAGACTTTGCAGGCCTCACCATAGATTAAGAGATGAAAAGAAAATTCAATACAAGTTCGATTGAGCTATGAGATATATGTAATTATGGTAAAATCGTTACATGTAAGTAAAAATAATCGTTATGGTTATTTACTTATTTTGAATAATTGTGATATTTATATTTTTTTCTATCTGTCTTTTACTTTTTCTCCAAATAGGATTGTTATATTGAAAAACTAAAATGTCAATGCATGATTTATTCAAATTTATTTTTTATTTTCATATTATACATCTATTTAAATTTACTTTTATAATTTTTCATATGCAAGTCATATTCCAAATTCGAACCGTACAAAATTGCAATAAATATTTAATATTTAAATATATAATACTTTTAACCAGCATAAATTACTCAATTCAACTACTCTTAGTTTTTTTAGAAAGATTGTGGTATGACGGATTTCTCTCATTCAATAAGTGATTCGCGAAAAGAGTTTTCTATGGTATGAAAATCTTCAAAAGTTTTTGTAATATGTGATAGACCAATAATATTTGCCTCGGAAAATAATGTGTTACTGAGCATGTATATATAGAGTTTTACAAGGTATGTATATCTATCTAGAGATATACACAATATACAACTTATTTGAATTAATCTAAGAAGATATAGGTTTATCTTAATCTAAGAAAATATAGGTATATTTTCATACTTATCTACTCTAATATCCCCCTCAAACGAGATTGTTGGAATCCGACAACTCGAAGCTTGCTGCGAAAGTATTCGAATAGTGGACGAGGCAAGCCTTTAGTGAAGATGTCCGCGACTTGCTCGGAAGAAGGAATGAATGTCGTTCGTAGCTTGTTGGCATGGACGAGCTCTCTAACAAAATGATAGTCGATGTCAATATGCTTGGCTTGTTTGTGTGCCACAGGATTTTGACTGAGAAATATGGCACTATTGTTGTCGCAGAAGAGAGTCGGCTGGCGAGGAAGACGAACGCGTAGTTAATAAAGAAGGTTTGTTACCCATATGATTTTCGCAGCCGAGTTGGAGCTCGATATTCTGACTCGCTGCTGGAGCGAGAGACAGTAGGCTGTTTCTTTGCGCTCCAAGAGATCAATTTTCAGCGAGGAAGATTGCATATTCATAGGTCGACCGACGGGTGTTCGGACATCTAGCCTAATCGGCATCAGAGTATGCGACAAGTTCGCAGCTGTCGCGAGTGGAGAACGTTAAGCCGTGGTTGATTGTGCCATTAACATAGCAGAGAATGCATTTTACCGTATAATAATGTTCGACCGTTGGAGAATGAAGAAACTGACTGACTAAGTTAACAGCAAAGGAGAGATCCGGACGGGTGATAGTTAAGTATTGTAGAGCACCAACCAAGGAACGATAGAGAGTAACATCGGTGAAAGGCTCGCCATCAGACTGCACAGAGTAGTGTCGGCGGCGATGGGAGTAGCTACCGGTTTAGAATCCAGAAGTTCAGACTGACTGAGTATGTCCCGTGCATACTTCGCCTGTGAGAGGAAGAGTCCATCTGTCGTATAGGTAACTTCCAAACCAAGAAAGTAGTTTAACTGATCGAGATCTTTAATGGCGAATTCGGCATTCATGGCGCGAATAAAGTGCGAGATAGCAGATGAGTTATTTCCCGTTAAGATAATGTCATCCACATAGACCAACAATATTTTCCTAAGAAAATAATGTATTACTGAGCATGTATATATAGAGTCTTACAAGACATGTATATCTATCTAGAGATATATACAATATACAAATTATATGAATTAATCTAAGAAGATATAGGTATATCTTCATACTTATCTACTCTAATAATATCCCAGATTTAATTAAGCAAATTAAATGCTTAATTAAGTAATTAAATGAATATTTATTTATGCGAATGGTTTATTATTTGCTTTTGAAATGAGAATAGACACCCGTTGAGACACGATGGTCAAATTATCAATTACAATATACCAATGAGTTCGTTTCAAGAAAACCTAAGTGACTGTGTAGTTACACTATTTTATAAGAAAAGCGAGTGCAACGAATTATTATTATTTAAGGATAATAATATCGCATCTAAAAGAAACGCCGTCGCCGCCGCTGGACTAAGCTTTCCAGTGAGTTTCGATTGTCTATATTTTTCCGACGTGTTTACGTGTTTTCATTCGTTCGAAGCTTGTGTTCATGTTTTATATTGATCTAGGAGCATGCTAGGATATTTGTTTGGTGTTGGTTGTGTCTGAAACAAGAGAAACACGGAGTTGCAAGTTGAGATAACATACACCAAGGAAGACGATGTGTGTGTCGATCGACACACACTTGTGTCGATTGACACACATGCGTTGTCGATTTTTGAATTGTTTATTGATTATGTGTATATGTAATAATATAAAAACATATCAAGTAAAACAAAATTAAGAAAAATAACTTGAATTCAAAGCAACAATAGAGTTAAAGAGTACTTGGAAAAATTAAGAGTTTAATCCTGAAAAATAAAGTGAAAAATAATAATAAAAGATTATAATGCTGAATAATATATAATTTTCAAGCTCTAACAAGTTCTATTTATAGGGAAGGAATTTGATCTTCAAAAGGTAATGAGCTAAAATATCAAAAATCTCCAAACATGGCAATTTCTTCCTTTTTCGGACTTCTGTGTCGATCAATACAACTCGTGTCGATCGACACACACACAAGTGTGTCGACTGGCCATCTTCATTATTCATGTCGATCGACACTGGTGGTGTTGATTGACACACTGGCGTGTGTCGAGCCTCTCCTTCCTGTTTTGCCTTCGATCGACACCCGACCTCTATGTCGATCGACATGCACTACGTCAGTCGACACAGAGGTAATGCTTAGGTTTTTGGCACGTCTTCCAACTTGGTCGACTTCATGCTCGATTATTAACTAAAAACTCAAGTAAATGCAAGGAATAGATAAGAAAACAATGTGATAAGTGAGACAAAATACGAGCTTATCAATTATGCGTCAAGTTATATAGGGATGTGATCATATAATAATAAATAAGTATATTAAAAATAAGAATGAATCTCATCTATTAGATCTAATTAAATCAATGGTTGATATCTAATCAAGCCATAATTAAAACACAATCAAGCAATAAATGATCTAGCAACAACTGAAATACAATCAAGCAACATTGTAAATGTAATCAAGTGGCTTTATTATTTTATCAAGGGGGAATTTTTATCACCGGATCTAATTCCTATATATATATATATATATATATATATATATATAGGAGGGATCATATGATAATAAATAAGTATATTAAAAATAAGAATGAATCTCATCCATTAGATCTAATTAAATCAATGGCTAATAACTAATCAAGCAACACTTAAAACGCTATCAAGCAATAAATGATCAAGCAACATCTGAAATAGAATCAAGCAATATTGTAATCAAGCAACAACTAAAACACAATCAAGCAACATTGTAAAGGTAATCAAGCAGCTTTATCATTTTATCACGGGAGGATTTTTTATCACCGGATCCAATCCCTATATATATAT
>JAPKLW010002788.1:25679-47763 GCA_026898455.1 Plectranthus barbatus | reverse complement strand
AAGCCTAAATCTGTCATCTCAAACATGGTCATCATTCTCTCTTTGAACTCACAAGTAATTGCGTCACATGATCCCATATAAATTATATCATCGACATAAACGCAGACAAACAACGTATTATTATTACCTCCCTTCTTTTTATACAGAGTAGCTTCATTACCACTCCTTTCGAATCCATTTGCCAGAAAGAATGAATCGAGCTTGTTGTACCATGCCCGCGGAGCTTGCCTCAAGCCATATAATGCTTTCTTCAATCGATACACCTTATTTGCCATGCCTTCAACAACAAATCCTTCCGGCTGCTGGACATAAACTTCATCCTCCAACTCTCCGTTTAAAAATGCAGATTTTACATCGAGCTGATAAATAGGCCATTTAAGATAAGCTGCCAAAGCTAGAAATATTCTCACCGTTTCAAAACGTGCAACAGGGGAGAACGTTTCCTCAAAATCGACTCCTTGTTGCTGTGCATACCCCTTGGCCACCAAACGAGCCTTATGTTTCTGCACACTCCCATCCACATTATACTTTGTCTTGAAGACCCACTTCAAACCAATTGCCTTTTTATTCTCAGGTAAATCAGCAAGTACCCAGGTTGCATTCTTTTTAATTGCCGCCATTTCCTCCTCCATTGCTTTGTGCCATTTCTCATCTTTGGCTGGATCGCTGAACCGACTCGGATCAACAACCATTAGAGCAAAAGTACATCGCTCATAAATTTCTGCGAGAGATCTATATCCCCGTGGAGGTGGTGTTTCGTTTGATAATGAAGAAGATGCGCTCGGGGAATAGATCGGACTGCTTTGAGGAGAGTTTGGTGAGTTTGGGGAGCTGCTTTGTGGTGAGTTTGACGGGCTGCTTCGTGGTGAATTTTGAGCAGGAAGTGGTGAGTTTGATGGGCTGCTTTCTGGTGGATTTTGAACGGGAAGTGGTGAGTTTGATGGGCTGCTTTCTGATGAATTTTGAGCTGGATCAAAAATGGGTGAAAAATTTTCTGATTCTTTTTTTGCTCTCCCAATTCCAACTTGCATCTTCATCAAAGATTACATTCCTGCTAATAACAATCTTGCCATTAACTGGATTATACAACCTATATGCTTTGGATTGAGAAGAATACCCGATGAAGATGCATTTCTCTGATTTCTCATCGAGCTTGCGGCGATTCTGAGAGCTTATCAATGCATAAGCTATACAACCAAATATTTTTAAGTGGCTCACCGTTGGCTTTACACCTCTCCATTCTTCGTATGGAGTTCGATTCAACACTGCCTTGGTGGGTGATATATTCAGCAAGAACACAGCAACAGCAACAGCTTCAGCCCAAAGAGAGTTTGGAATATTTTTCGCCTTCAGCAAGCTTCTTGCCATTTCAACTACCGTACGATTCTTCCTCTCCACCACACCATTTTGTTCAGGTGTATATGGTGCAGTCAACTCCCTGCGTATGCCATTAGCTTCACAAAAATGGTTAAAATCATTAGAACAGAACTCACCACCCCTATCAGTACGTAGCATCTTGATGCTTGCTTCACCCTGCTTTTCAACCATGGCCTTAAAATTCTTAAAATTTTCAAAGACCTCGGATTTACTTTTAAGAAAATAAACCCAGCTCATGCGACTATAATCATCAATAAATAATAAGAAATACCGACTTCCACCAATGGATTCAGTATTCATCGGCCCGCACAAATCTGCATGAATCAGTTCAAGGCATTTCGATGCCTTCCAAGATCTACCAGTAGGAAATGATCTTCTCGCTTGTTTCCCATAAATGCATCCTTCACAAATATCAAGTGAGTTAATTGTAGGCAATCCAAGAACCATACCTTTGCGACTTAGAAGCTTCAAACCATTGATATTGAGATGTCCATATCTCAAATGCCATAATCTGGACTCATCTTGTGCATTGGAAACAAGAGCATACTTGTCCATGCCCGAGACTCGCAGCGGAAACATTTTGCTTTCTGTCATGCAAACTTTTGCAACAACTTGTTGCGATTGCTTATCTTTGATAACACAGAGTCCATCATCGAAGAATATCATATAGCCATTAGTCATAAGTTGCCCAACACTCAATAAATTATGTGCCAAATTTGGAACAAAATACACATCATAGATGAGTTTGGTTTTACCATGACTATTCTTTAGTGCTACAATACCTTTTCCTTCTACTTGAATTGCCTTGTTGTCGCCTAGCTTGACTTGAATTTTGTGAGATTCATCAAGCTCTTTAAATATCGTCTTGTTGGCACACATATGGTTCGAGCATCCACTATCCACGAACCAAACGTCATTCGGCATATCAACTTCATTTGCACATGCCATGAATAGCCTGCTTTCTTCCTCTTCTTCCTGAACGTAGTTTACTTGTTTCTTCTTAGCCCAACAATCAGCCTGCACATGCCCATATTTTTTGCAGTTATGACATTGGATACGGCCCCTATTTTCATGTTGATCACCAGCAAAACGTTTGTCTTCATTTTTCCAATTTGAACGACCTCGACCATTGCCGCGTCCGCGACCTCGAAATCCTCCTCTGCCTCGTCCTCTTGCATTAGAGAAACTGGAAGACTCCCCTCTCACTTGAAAAGCTTTCTCATCTAACTTTTCAGACGATCGATTGATTCTCACTTCATGTGCTTGTAGAGAACCCATCAGTTCATCAAAAGAATAAACAGATAAATCTTTTGATTCTTCTATCGCAGCAACAACATGATCATATTTGGGAGTCAAGCTTCGTAGAACCTTTTCCACGATGGTCTGATCCGTGATCTTCTCGCCATAAGATCGCATTTGGCTGACTATTGTCATTGCTCTTGACAGGAAATCAGCAATCGATTCTCCATTCTTCATGATCAACGTCTCAAAGTCTCGTCGAAGTGATTGCAATCTGACAACGACGACCTTTGAATCTCCTTGAAACTCCTTCTGCAATATTGACCATGCTTGCTTTGACGTGGTTGCCGTTGCGATCCTTGAAAACACCGTATCGTGAATAGCTTGCTGAATGATCACGAGTGCTTTCGAGTCCTTCTTTCTGTTCTCTCTTAATCTGTTCGCATCATCAGGATCTGTAAATCCCTGCTCTACAAAATCCCAAAGATCTTGAGATTTCAACAGAGTCTTCATACGAATACTCCAGTATTCGTAGCCTTCTCCCTTGAAGACCGGTATGAGTGGTTGTGCAGAACTCATTCCATTGGCAGCCATGACCTGGCTCTGAATACCACAAATGTTGGGAACAGAAACAGAAACGAAGAACAGAAAAATTATATTGGTCGAAGAAAGAATAATATTGTGATTTTAAGAAAATGGAGATATCTATTAATGAATAACTGGACGCCTATTTAATATTCTACAAGACAACTAAAACTCAGAAATTCTTGGAACTAACTTGATAATGCATTGACTAACGAATAAACACTAAAAATAAGGAAAATATTTCTAACTAACGACGACTGATTCTAGAGGTGTTGAGCTGTCAATTTGAATCACTAATATAATTCAACATGGACTACGCTATCCCGCGCTTACAGCAGTCGTTCTAAGGACTTGTTGTCCCTCAAGCGTGAAGATTTATCTGTTGTGGAGTACAGTCGCCAATACAAGACTATCTATGATCAATTCGCTGCTATTGGATGCTCGCTCGAACCGTCCAACAAGTCACATTGGTTCATCCGTGGCTTAGGCTCCGAGTTTGCGACTTTCACAGCCGCTCAACTCACGCAAGATCCTCTTCCTGATTTCGACACCTTGCTGGCCCGTGCTCAAAGTCATGAGCTTTTCACTCGCTCCTCTGATTTGCTTCCGCAGCCTGCAAGGTGTAATAACCTATGTATTGATCATTATTGAATGTAATAACCTCTTCATAATAATCGACTGTCTTGAAATAACGAAATTTAATACATTGAATTTACTTAAGTAAGAACAATGAATTAAAGCAAATAAGTTTAACGAAGTAATTAATTAACTAAGTTTAATGAAATAGTATATCTACATAAGTAAGATATATAACTTAGTTTAATGAACCAATTCAAAACCAAATATGGAGTTTTGTCGACCTTTGCCAACAAACAATACAATGGAGACAAGTTCATCACATTGTAATGAACTGAACTAAATTAACGAAAAACAATATCAAAATCAAATTTACAACATCGTCGACTTCGACATTGTAGTTCTGAAATCAATTCAACGTTTTATTAATCGCTATTATTCACCAACTAGCTTGGTCATATTTTCGTCGAGTTTTGGACAAAGTAGGCTTCCAAAAGGAAATTGAAATCTCCGTGAATTTGTATTTTAGATTCGAAATTTAAAAATGATCCTACAATTCTCCGCAATATGGATTAAAACAGTATTTTGTTTAAAGATTAACGATTTAGTATTAGTTGAGATTTTCTATTGGACCTTCTTAATTCAATCAATTATTGTGTAAGAATTGTTGAGGTCAGGCTCTTAGGTCAACTCCAACCTAAAACACCAAACTCAAACTCAAAATACAGTAAATATCATATTAAATATATAATCTGAGAAGTTTATAAATTCCGTTTCTAATCGTAAAAATGAGAAAAACATGAGCACCTTATAAAGTATTGGTTGTGTGGATATCGAAGAGTATAAATTTGAGTATAAATAAAACTTTTTATATTGTTGACGTGAAAAAATAATATTGTTAAACGGTCACTAGATTTGAATCAAAGCCACGCTGAATTAACATTAAAATTTTGCATAACATTGTACTATAATTTTAAGACGAGAATAATTTACAATGACCACTCAAATCTTTATTTAGTAGATCCCATTTCTATATTTTGGTTTGTAAATTAGGGTAGTGATTAGGTGATAATAGGATTTCTCGTGCTAAATGCGAAAAAATCTGAGCCATTAAATATTGCAATCGACGGCTCATATTAAATAAATCCCGTCCAATTTTTGGTGTATTTTTTGCACATACTAAATGCTTAAAAGGGTAAAAATGTGAAAAATATATATTAAAAAATTTCATTTCGTGCAGTTCATAAAACATAATATGCATACATTCGATGTAAAAAATGCAATATTTTGGGCATAAACCTGCGGCATATAATCAATGCAAAAAGTGCACTCAATATAATACAAAAATGCATTTGATGCAAAAAAAAAATACACATGCTTGGGAACATTTTTTATGCGTAATTGATGCATTTTTTTATCCTGAACGTAAATATAATGAAGAACATATACCAGTTGAATATAAAATCATGATTTTCGTGCGAATCTTCAAAATTTAACATATTCAATATGGATATCATATGAATCGTCGTAAAAATACGTTTAATTTGATATATGATTCGTAAAAAATAGATTTGAATCGAGAAAGATATAATCGTTTGATTATAATGGAAGAAAATAGAAAATTAGGAGAGAGAATATTTAGATCTAAAGATAGAGAAGATAGTTATTCAAACTTAAAGGCTAAATTACTAAGATACCCTAATTACCTTATTTATTCAATAAATCCTGAATTATTACAACTATTGGATCAACAAAATAAATGATCCAGATTCTTTCTCATTTAGCATGGGAAAAGCTATTATTATATGATCATTACTCTTGTAAATTATATAACTTAATAATGTGTGATAAACTTGATTTATAAATATTGGTACATTAAAAGGAAATTTGTCCTCAAATTCGACAAATTACACCTTATAAAAAAAAAAATCATGCATATTTATATGAAGCATTACCTTGTAATATCATGTTCAATAGCACTATTATAACAAAAATATTTATTATTACCTCCGTCCAGCTACAATTGTCGCTTTTTATTTTGGCACATTAATTTAGGAATTAATGTTTAGTAGCTAATTGTGATTAATAAAAAAATCAGCAATCATAAATAACTTGTTTAAGACTTAAATAAGTTAATTACGATTACCAATTTTATTATTAACCACAATTAGCTACTAACACTAGCTCCGAAATTAATGTGCCAAAATGAAAAGCGACAATTGTAACGGAACAAAGGGAGTGCATTGCATCAATGTTTAATAGAGTTTGCTATACAAGTATTTTAATTTATATTATATTGTGTGAATTGAGAGTTCTTGAAATAAAATAGAGTTGAGGGACGTATCTGTAAAATAAAGAAAAAGTATGAATGCCTAATCTCTAGAAAGTTTTCATCATTAATTTGAAACAAATTTGATGTTTGAAAATTTATTTAAAAATATATGCAGTTTGTAATATAATTAATGTTGTAAAACATGGGCCAAAGATGAAGAAGATGAAATGCAAGAAGAATGAGAAAACAAAAGATAAAAGAAGATTTATGGAGAGTTATAATTTATTGAAAAGAGAAAATGTAAAAAAAGTAAAAGTAAAGCTAGAGAACAGTGGAATGATGGGTAAGTGTGAAAAGTTGAGTAAGGAAAGAGAAAGTAAGTCCAAACACAACGGAATATTATAATTCTATGTGATAATTTAAAGCTTATAAACTTTGTAAATTAATTTAATTAAGGTTAATTAAGAATTTATTTGGTTTTAATTCGGAATTAATTAGAAATTAAAATGTAGCTTGTGGAATCATTTGAATGTCTAGATTTTTCATGGATTATGTGGATAAGTATGATTTAGCATATTTTAGGTGTTCGTGCAAGTGAAATTTTACGTCGGAACCTCGAGTTGAGTAATTAGGGTTTCAATTTGATAATTAAACCCGAATGAGTCACAACTCGTAATTGGAAGCTATATTTCTCGAACCGAGTTGGTAACTACTAGAATTTGATGTTACAAATTAATTCAATTGATCGAATTGTGGATACGAGGTTCGAGTAAAATTTAGTGTAGTTAAAATGGAGTTGACTTAATTATAGTGGACAATTACATAATGGCAAAAACTTGCGTTAGGCGGGTTTTAACCTACCCAAATGGGTTCACCCATCCCAAATAGGGTTTATTAATCCCCAATTAGGGTATATTAAATGGGTTTGGGTTGGGTTAATGGATAAAACCCGCCTAAATGGTTTAGGCCTGCCTAACCTGAGACCTTCCCTTACATAATTATATAAATAAGAGAGGATTTATGCATGAGTGCACATTTATCACTCCAATAGACTCAAGGCCGTATGACTCATCATAATTGAGATGAGTTAGAAATAATTTTAGCGAAGTTACGAATCCCTCTTAAGAGCCCCAAAATCGTTCATTTGTTGTTTGGCCATTTTCCGGAAAATAGAAGAAGAATTAGAGAAATATTTCTTCTGAAAAATGAAAGAACTTGAGGAATAGATAGAGCTGGACACCGATTTCACTTGCTTTGGTGAAAAATTGGAAGAGTTATTTCAGCTGTTGTAGGTAGAGTTCATGTCAAGTTCAGCCATAAATTCGACAGTTTGGCTTGATAATTGAATGAATTTGATGTTTACGGATCATATCTTAATTAATAATCGGAGCAATTGCGGAGGAATCGTGATTTAAAGGCGGGAACTTGTGATTAAAGCAGAAATTAAGTAGGTATTAGAAGTTTTAAAGTTTTATAATGTTCTTGGTTATTTAGTTGAGCTCTATGGCATGCGCATTCATATTTTTGGGAGTATAGATGTAAGGGATCGATGTATTTGTGTGTCTGAACTAAAGTGGGTATGAGTTAAATTGCCGGAGAAGGTATACAAGTGAACGGCTGACGTCGAACAGGGGGGCGAGAAACAGCTGATTCGGCGAGCTGCAGTGATTCAGCAGATCGCCGAATCAGACATGTTTGGCGGGTCAGAACCGGTCGCCGTTTGTGCATTTCTTGGAACGTGTACTGCCACTCCAATTTAAATTCTTGACTTATTTTGCTTAAATAATCTATTTTAAACCTTGGACACGATGACATGAGATTATAATAACCTTAAATACATTAATAAAAATTGATTCTCATGGATTAATTGGTATGGCACGAGAGTGGGAGGTGTGAAGTTAAAATATAATTGAGTGCCTCGTGAGTTAAATTTGATGAACAAACATGATAGATTCATGAATTAACATTTGAAATATGTATTGATAATTAGATAAGGTGTTGCAATTAAAATACTTGGTAGATTATGGTTGGAACATGAGGAGAGGTTACCCAAGGAAATTTATAACTAAGAACAATACTAATGCAAATAAAAGGAGTTTGGATCTAAGTTAAATTGAGATAAGATGAAACTTGCGAATCGAAATGGAAACATGTTAGTATTTAGATTAATGCTCTATTTAAGATTAATTGTTACGTGCAGTTAAAGTATAGAAATGAACCACGTTAAAGAAATTCTAAGTAAGATAAGTTTTTAGTTAAATTCAATTAAAATGAGCTTATTTATGAAGTATAATTTGAATCTAGATTTGGGTGTGTACGTCTTATTTGTAAAGTATCGTATATTTGTGTGAACAAAATAATCCAGAAGGGCTTTTGCAAACCCGAACCAACACCCGAATTCATAACGGACGAAAGTTGGGTTTTTCTAACTGAAAATCAAATTGTTTTTGAGCATCTAGATCAATTTCTTCAAAATATATAAAAATGTTTTGTTTTTAAATTGAATGTTATGCCAAAATATTTTGTGTGTCCCATCTGTTTCCTCCGAGCCATACGTAGTTGGCCGGAGAGTTAATAACGTCAATGGAAAATAGACTGGGTTTGAGTCCCAAGTTATTTTTCATTGATTGTGATCCAGGATGTCAGTCCCTTGAGCCATAGTATCAAGTGTTCAGTTCCTTGATACGTTATTTACTAACGATCGGGTCTCGAGTCTTCGTGTTCCGAGACTAGTGCACTATTGTTGACAGTTGGTTGAGTGGCTCGGTCATTCCAAACTTGTTAGTGTGACTTTGAAGTACGACTGCTTCCTCGTCACCTAACTTAAACAAATAGTGACCATATGTGAGTTAAATGTCATGAAATATGAGTGAAAATTATTGGTAAGCACGGTTTGCTTTTAACTAAAATCCCGTGACTTACTTGTGTGTGGCACATCATTCATAATTAAAGTGTAGTGGTGAAAGCACATTGCCTGTACCAAGAGGTCACATGTTCAAGCTTCCCCAGGGGACATCTGAGTGTGTGAGTTTTATACATGTAATCCTATTAAAAAAATATATGTGTTTCGGGGCATGTGTTCACTAAGTACGCGGTATACTCAGCCCATATATGTTATTTATAAAACATATAGGTCAAGCTGCTAAGAAGAAGGAGGAATGTGGAGGAATGTAAATAAAGAAATAAAAGTTCCAGAGCATGGTCATGAGATATGCATCTCCATATGCATATATCTGCCACGTAATACTCTGCTGCAGAAACCTCTGATTTCAAACTCTTCCATGTTGTTGATGTATTTTAAATCTTGAAAGCTTGTAAATTAAAAACCTATCATTTAATTACTATTTAAATATTTTGCTTAATGAGATGATTTTAAATGTTAAACTTTTGTTTAATTTTTAGTCTTGTTTTAAAATGTGGGACTGAAATATTATATTAAAATCCGTTATGCTTTTATAATTGGGGAAGTAAAATGCGGATGTGACATTTTAATTGAGATTTTTAGAAATTAATTAATGGATACATTAAAATAATTAAAACATACCAACTGAACAATTTTTCTAGGTGCCGTCTTCTCGATCTAGGCGTTAGTTGGTGTTGGGCTCTCGATTAGCGTCTAACAATTTTTACTACCATGAATATAATTGAGAAATTATAATAATTTGTAATCTGTTTGAGAAAAAATACAATAATTTGTACAATATTTGAACAATAACATGTCATTTTAAATGCTAGCTTGTCATTATGCAAGTCACGTTAATTTCTGGAGGGTCATAATTTATTGGAAAGAGAAAATATAAAAAGATGTAAAAGCAAAGCTAGGGGATAGTGGAATGATGGGTAAGTGTGAAAAGTTGAGTAAGGAAAGAGAAAGTAAGTCGAAACACATGGAATATTATAATTTTTTGAAAGAGAAAATATAAAAAAAAATAAAAAGTAAAAATAAAGCTTGGGGATAGACGGATAGTGGAATGATGGGTAAGTGTGGAAAGTTGAGTAAGGAAAGACAAGTAAGTCCACGGAATATTATAATTTTAATTGAGCTTTTTAAGAAATTAATTAGTGGATATATTAATATAATTAAAACATACTAACCGAATAATTTTTTAGGTGCCGATTACTCGGTCTAGGCACTAGCTGGTGCTCGGGTCCCCGATTAGCGCCTAGCAATTTTTACAACCATGAATATAATTGAGAAATTATAATAGTTTGTAATGTATTTGAGAAAAATTATAATAGTTGTAATATATTTGAACAATGACATGTCATTTTAAATGTTGACGTGTCATCCAGCAAGTCACGTCAACTTTCCGTCACCGAAAATTTGCTCTCATCGTAAGTTTGGAACAAAATTGATAGCTGGTAAAATATTTTGATAATATGCATAGTTTGTAATATATTTGAGAAAATCGTAATAGTTTGTGATATAATTGATGTTTTTCCCAATAGAATACAATAGGATTTAATTTGATTTGTTTGGATTATAAAAGATATGTTTGGATTTTATTATATATCTTAGGATTTAATTTGATATTCAATTATTCATAGATCTTCATTAGATATTCTCGGATATGTAGATATATATAATTTAATTTAATTCAATTCGGCATTCACATAATAACTCCGTGAAATTAATTTCTCATTTCGCGCTGGTCGTTTGAATCATTCGTGGCACAAATTTTATAAATTCGAAATCTTACTCAATGTTTAAAACTAATATAGACTTCATAAATACTCCCTCCGTCCCACCTTTCCTTTTTCGTCCGTCCCACCTCAATTGTCCCATTACTAAAAAAGGCAACTTTTTCACACTTAACAATAAAATATTAATTCCACTCAACTTACTTTACACTCACACTCCTTGGTTATTGTGCCCGGTCAACCCGGGACAATTCAGCCGGGACGGAGGGAGTATTTCTTTTCTCGGATTTTGTGCGGACTACTACAGTCAATTGTACAAACAAACATAAAAGTGATTATACTCTTAATCCAATATAAAATATAATATTATAATGTCACGAAATTCAGTTAATGATGATTATGAGTCAAATCAATTCATGAGTCATTCTAAATCATTTCGAAGAAACATATCAAAATGAGCTTGATCATCATAATTCTCACATTGAGTTTTCAACCAAATTTGCACTAAGTTTCCTTTCACACACTTTTGTGGTAGGGTTGTGCAAAAAGTTTTAATTAATTTAAGATTTCTTCCATTCTGTAATGGGGCCCACACCCAGCCATCCATATTTGGCTTTTTCTCTAACCCCTAATCCCAGTTTACAGATCAACTTTTATTAAATTTTGTGGCTGTTCTATTTCCATTGTATTGTAATTGTATCGAGTTAAAAGCTAGCAGTATCTTATTCATATTTGACTTGTTTATTATTGAATCTCCACACATCGAAGTCGTTCGACAATGTGAAATGCCCTACCTCGAATATTGGCTGAACTTACTGCAATCACTTTAACCACGTGTTCGCTCCACGTTCACTGCACCAATTATCTGCTGTGAAATAAGAAATTGCTAACAAAGATAACAAAAAGAAAATAAAGAACATAAAGATTTATAATGAATATATATTATTTAAGGTGAACAACATAATTATTGGATTACAGAGCTATCAGGGTTTATAATGGTGGGAAGCAGGGGTTATAAGGATAGATTACTAGATACATAAGGAGATTAATTCTAATATAGTAAAGATATTCAAATCCTAATCTATCTCAAATAAATTAATACCTATCCAAATCTGATAAGAATAGATTTTGTCGAACAAGAAAACAAGATACACATCATATCTTTTTTATATCCAACTCGAACTGCTTCCTTTTTTATTCAATGTGGGACAATTGAGTTTGTCAATCCCAGCAATTCATGAATTTTAAAATTTTCTACAAAAGAATTTAAAATTTAACTTGATAGTAAATGAACCAAACTTAAATAAGACACTACTCGACTCGTTCGATTTGGTTGCACTGCACCCGAGATATGGATCGTCTTCACTTGCTCTTTCCTTGGGCTTTCCTGTTTTTTTGTTAGAAGGTACAGAAGTCAAATTAAAGTCAATCAAGTAGTTCGCTGGAAGTCGATTTTTTAAATTGATTTAACAAAACTTTTTAAAACGTGGGTACATTTTCTCTTTCCTTTTTCCCTCCTTTTCTCGAATTTTTTTTATTGTGGGTACATTTTCGATAATCAAAATAAATTTTACACAATAAAATAAATCAATGGTTGAATCCACCATCAACATATATCTAACACTATCAAATTTGAGATTATACTGCATATTTTACCCCTAACAACAATAATATAAAACATAATTAATTGATTTTGCCACAATTACAAGTAAAATATTGAGTCCCAAAAATATTTATTTACTAAAAAACATGTAAAACTTAAATTTGATACTAATTAAAGTAGGGAAATAAATCTCTAAATTCTAATCAAATTAGTAAACAAATCTAATCAAATCTTATTCTAAACGAAAAGTTAAAACAAATCTAACAACATAAATAAACGTATTTTTCTCTCTTAAAAACGTGGCCACATGGTCATATATACTTATAAAATAAGTAAATATTTAAAAAAGAAAAGATGGAATAATTGTTTTTAATCTAACTAAGTTCCAAGTTAAGTAACCTTTACCTCAACTACCTCAACATTGATTGGATTTTCAGCCAACTCGCACACATGAGTTTTCTTTTTCGGCCGTGTAAAAAGTTAATTACTCCTACAACTACTCCCAATCGTAGATTATTAGATTTTGTCTGGGTCATATTGAATTTTATGTTGGATTCACGTTGAGATTCTTTTAGGTTTAAAGGTCTTCGTCAATCATAGTAATCATAGTTCTTCAATTTTTGGGTCAATGGAAATATAGAAATAAAATCCATCTTTCACAAATTAGAGAAATATATTTCCAAGTTTTTTTTGTTAGAGAATTATATCCCAACTTTAATTCTGCAAGAAAAAGTTATCGTCCACTGCTGGCTCAGTTTTATAATTTAATTTTTATAAACAAATAAATTAGATAATTATATTTTATTTATAAAATATAAATTCTATATAAAAGACAAAAAATATACAAATAAAAATACATTAATAATTAAATTAGAATATATTTAAAAGATTAAATTATAAAAACATTAAAATTTTCTTAAAATGCAACATGGTATTGATATAGCGCTATGTGGGAAATGAGTCAGTGCCATATTAGCATCATGTGGCAATTAACGGATGAGTTGGACTAAACTTAATATTCCCC
The DNA here is from genome assembly GCA_026898455.1 of Plectranthus barbatus. Classification (NCBI taxonomy): domain Eukaryota; kingdom Viridiplantae; phylum Streptophyta; class Magnoliopsida; order Lamiales; family Lamiaceae; genus Plectranthus; species Plectranthus barbatus. The sequence goes on along the minus strand of JAPKLW010002788.1, from coordinate 34,446 downwards.
CTAATTTGACGACCAAAATGAGATTATATTGACCTATTTTCATAAAAAAATTTATATTATTAACAATTTTCCACCATCTTTTAAATAATTAAAAATATATAAAATATTTATTCTCTCATTTAAAAAAAAAGTCTAAAACACTCCCCAATCTTTATCTATTCAGTATTTAAATAATTAAATATATTATTTTCTATTTCAACGATATTTGAGCCTTCTCCAACTTCATGATTTAATAATTTTTAAATAATTAATTATATATTAGAACTATGGGTTTCGAGTATGATGGACATCAAAACCCAATTCTATTTCTTGGTTTCGCACTTTGATTTTTTACTATTTTATTTCTTTATGGTCACGTGGCCCACATCCCAGTCGGTGTTTATATATATAATCAGTAAGCCTGTGTGGCTGCTTTGTGTGATAAAAGAAATATAGTCAGCAATCAAAAGAGATGGCAGGAATTGTTGGAGATGAAGCAATAAAAAAGCTTTACAGTGCTGCAGCGGAAGGAGATTTAGATACAATTCAACAACTCCTCCAACAAAATTCATATCTTCTTCATCTAGTTTCATTTCCATGTTCCAGAAATCTTCTGCACATAGCAACAATGCACAGACAACCCGACATTGTGAGAGAGATTTTGAGTAGAAATCCACAGTTAGCTGAGGATTCAGACTCGCAGAAATGGTCGCCTCTTCACATTGCAGCAGCACAAGGACACGTTGAGATTGCCTCTAAACTGCTGTCACGCGCCCCTAAGATGTTGTGTTCACGCGATGGCCAAGACATGAACCCAATTCATGTTGCGGCCATGAACGGCCATGCTGAGATCTTGAAGATGCTTCTTGGATTTGATCGAGCTTCTGCATTGGAGAGGGTGTATCGCGGAAAAACGGCGTTGCATTTGTGCGCGAAGCATGGACAGCTCGATGCGTTGAAGGTTTTGGTGGAGGAAGTGGAGGAGCTTGTTGGTGTACGAGACGATGATGGGGAGAATGTGCTGCATTTGGCCATTAGGTGCAAGCATCTTCCGGTGAGTCCAAGTCGTATTTAATATATAATTTAGTTTCAAAGTTATATAGTAGGATTGGTATTATATGCCTATTACCTAGTAACGTATATTATTGTCTTTTAATAGTTATTTATTTTAAATTTCAAAGTTAAATTTTATTTAAATTTTTTGAATAAGAAAAAATAAAATTAGAAATATCTTTTAAATAAAAGTTTATAAATTTAACACTGAAAACACAAAAATATAAAATGGGCTTCCAAATGAACACTGTGTTAAATAGTATTTCAAAGATACTTTCTTATGAAACTAGCTATTTGAAGTAAATAAACTAAAAACTAAGTGGAGAGTAATTATCAAATATTTTTCACTTTATACTTTTGTAAATAACATGACTCTGAGCCATATATAGCATTTGATTATCATTTTGAGCAATATTGTCTGTGGTGAATAAAGATGTTATATATGAAATATTTATTATAATTTTGTATGAATATTGGATATATGCAATATGAATATGTCGATATATAATAAGAAGAAAAAAAATAAATTAAGTAAATCATGCTCATATTTGTTTTTCTATATAGCAAGCCTAATAGGTGGAAAAATCACCAGTATTCAAATTTCAAAGTAAACAAAAAATCATATCTGATGCATTTAGTATGAAAATAAATTCAAATTTGATAAATAATAACCTATAAACTAATGAGCATAATTCAACACACTCAGATAATAAAATACTTGGTGCTGGAGAGCAACAAAATAGACAAGAATGCAAGAAACTCCCAGGGGTTTAAACCAGGCACTATGATGTTGAAGAGCTTCTCTGGAGATAAATCCTCAGAGGTGAAGGAAATAAGATCAGCTCTATATACTGGGGGGCCCATCTTCTTCTTACCAAGTCCAGACATGAAGCAACTGACCGATATGATAATGGTGGTAGCGGTCTTGATAGCCACCATGGCATACCAATCCATCGTTAGCCCTCCTGGCGGCGTTTGGCAGGAAAATTCATCATCACATACGGCTGGCGAAGCTGTCATGGCATCTCATTACCCTAGAATGTATAAGAAATTTGTGCGTGCCAACACAACAGCTTTCATATCTTCTCTCGTCTCGATTTTCCTACTCAGTACGGGTTTACCACGGATTAGCTCAAGGATTATGTTCCTGGTTGTGTGTACGGTGTGGGTGTCGTTGGCGGCGATTGCAGTCAGTTATGGAGCTTCACTAAAGGTGATCACTCCGCATATGAAACCAAAATCACTTGACAAAGTTATTCGTATAGTAGCTGGTGTATCCACTGTCATCGGCTTCTATGGAATAGCTTTTGTACGGACTTACATCTTTGGATAAGGATTGCAACTCAATAAACTAAGACGGAGGATGATTAACTCCGCATATTAATCAGCATTCGTTAAACTCCACATAAAGACACGCGACTTGTAATTTTAATTATTTTTGCCTTCTATTTTTATTTGAAAATTTGAATCATATAATATTTTAAATACTTGATCTTATTACAGTTGATGTATTCTTCTTTTGGAGACAAGATTTCACTTTTTGCTCAACTTCTCAATTTTTTTTTTTTTTTTGTCAATTCTAAAATAATTCTGTGTAATGTGAAGTTATATAACAAATCTTTTTAAATTTGAGATTATAATTAATATATGTTAGTTTTCAAAATATAACAATTATAACATAAAATTTAAATTTTTTGGGACTATAATAACGGTGATGGTTCCAACGGGCAATCCAACGAGCTAAAACGGTGATGGTTTCAACCAGTGGCGGCCCTGAGACCGTGTGAGAGGTCCGCCGTACCGGGCCTCCGAATTAAGGGTAGGGGTGAGCGAAAATCGAATCGAATCAAAAAACTGACCAGTCATTGAAATTTGGATTGTTCTTGTAACACCCAACATTTTTCGTGCCATATTTTCTACGCTAAATAATTATTTCTACGCGACGACGAATAATGTTCCGAACAAAATTCATCGATTGATTATAGTTATGTTCGGGTCCTAATTAAATATATGGGATAGATGAATTATTTTAAGTCCAAGTATTAATCTATGAAGAGTGTTGGGCTAGTGGACTCACTTATTTATTTCTATACACTTTGGGCCCAATTGGAATAAAATTAATTTAGGCACATTCTACCCTAGCAATATTAATTAAATCGCATGAGGATTTATTTGAGGCTTGATTGCATATTTTGAATCGTAGAATATTATTTCGAGTTAATTCTGAGACGAAATTCCGAATTATAATTTCTAATTTATTTTATGTAAATTTCGGCTCTCTTCCCCTAATTTATTAAAGGCGCATTATTATACATGTGTGAATAAATTCGAGGATGATTCCGAGAAAATATTCTGAAAATTATTTTACTAAATTTCCCTATTATTCGGCCCTATTAATTTAAGATAGGGGAATTTTATAAATTCCAACCTTATGTTATATGATGGAGGATTTATCCAATTATTAAATCAATTTTAGAAATTAACTTAAATTGAATGGAAGGAGAAATAACCAAAATGGGTTTTTAGAAGAAAAGTTATGCTTGGTCACTCAAATTATTGGAGGACAAAAAAAAAGGGAAATAAAGAATTAGACATAATCATGAAAATATGAAAAATTATGCATGAAAATACATTTGAGCACTCAACCTCACCTCCCTCTCTCTCTCTCTTGATCGCCCCCGCTCACCATCACCAACGTCCCACCCCCACCTCTACTTCTTCGTGATCATTTTTTGAGCAACCATCTTCCACCATTAGAGCACCATTGAGCTCTCTCCAAAACAGCCCCAAAAATTCCAAAGAACCCACCTCACTTCTAAAAGAAGCTCTCCACAAATTACACTCCCCACCTCTCCTTCTATCTATTAAGACCAAAAGCCCTTTCATCCATGGAGTTTGACAATCGGCCCTAGCTAGAAATAGAGGAAGGAGCTTTATTCTTGAAGACTTAGGAGCGATACATGAACAAGGAAATACAAGTTTGGAGCAAAGAATTGCCCAAGAAAGCCGATCTCCCTCTCCCTCTTGAATCTGAAAATTTCGTTCTATAAGTAGACCCTTTCCTACCTCCATTTTAGTGTTCTTAACATGATTTTTAAGTTGCATGATAGATCAAGAACCTATATTTTTTATGATGGTAGACTAAGTTTAAGCCCTTGTATGCTAGATCTATGATAAGATACATGTACATATGTCACTACAAGAAAATTTGCCGATTTGCGACCAAAAAATCCGTTGCAGACGCATTTTGGCTGTCGCAAAAATGTTGGTCGCTAAAAAATTGAGTCCAGTTGCTAAATTTTGCGACCGAAATTTCCGTCTAAATTTAGCGACGGAATTTTTAGTCGCAAATTTGTCGCAAAATTTAAAAATTCATTCCGTCGTTAGTCCATCGCTAAATGACGACCCATTTTTCGTTTCGTCGCAAATTTAAGAATTTCTTGTAGTGTGTAATAATGGATGATTAGAGAAGCTTAATAGGTCTGATCTTAGAGTTTAATGAGCATGCAATTTGATTAAACCCGTTTTGGAAGTTCGGTAAACAAATATGCAATTTTCGGATACGTTGTAATTTAAGATGTTAGGAACATTCTCCAACTGGTTTCAATCAGAAATGTTAAGTGGTTTAAAAGTTAGAGTTTTTACAAAATAGAGTGACTGGTTATGGCACTCTGCATTGTTTGTGTTATATAGAAAAATGTGCTCATGACTCATCATTTGGCCTTGATAATTTACAGTCACAAACTAGACTCGCGAGAATGCCAAAGCATGAGTTGAGTTTAATGTTGTAATGTTGTACTTCAAATTAATGTCTTGACCAAGTATAGATAGTTGTGTCTCTTAGGACAGGCCCTATAATTTTTATAATAAAACTTAATATAAACGTAAATATGACTCAAATTATCTTTATTTAAAACTTTTGAAGATTTTCATACCATAAAAACTCTTTTCTCGAATCACTTATTGAATGAGAGAAATCCTTCATACCACTATCTTTCCAAAAAAATAAAAAATAAAAAAAAAAAAACTAAGAGTTGAATTGAGTAATTTATGCTGGTTAAAAGTATTATATATTTAAACATTAAGACAAACACTCAAATGACACCTTTTCACTATTTTTATTGTTTCAAATGATGTATTTCTTTCTTGTAAATAATATAATTTTTTTAATATATTAACAAATGAAATGATGTATTTATCTTATTGAAATGATTTATTAAAGTCCGTCTCACAATAAAAAATTATGAGACCGTCTCTCAAGATGTATGATATGCAAATAAAAAATAAAACTGAATAAATCATGCATGGACATTTTAGTTTTTCAATATAACAATCCTATTAGGAGAAAGAAAAAAGACAGAAAAAAAATATATAAATATCATTCAAAATAACCATAACAATTATTATTTATTTCCATATTACGGTTTTACCATAATTATATATATCTCATATCTCAATCTAACTAGTACTATTAAATTCTCTTTTCTTCTCTTCTATGGCGAGGCCTGCAAAGTCTTTTAATTAATAGAAGATTTCTTCTATTTTGTAGTGAGGCCTTCACCCAAATATTTAACTTTTTTTCTCGAACACCTACTCCCAATTAATTAAATAATTAATATGTCTCGTTTTTCTTTATATATAGGTTCACACCTATACGTCGGTCTTTTTATATAACGAGAAATGAAGGGCTGCACATTTGCGGTGAAAAATAATATTCCCTCCGTTCCATAATATTAGTTCTGTTTTCCATTTTCGTCTGTCCCAAACATTAGTCCTCTTTTATAAAATGAAAAATTAATACACACTCACTAATAAAATATTAATTTCCTCTATTTCTACCCGCATTGGTATCTGTGTCGGAATGAAACAAGACTAATGTTATGGGACGGAGGGAGTAAGATATTATCCCTTCGCTAGGGGTGTATTAGTCAAATACCTAATTAATGATGTTATGAATTCTAGCTTGAGTGTGTATTTAAATTAATGTATTAATATTAAAAAACAATAAGATCTTTAATTAGAAGGGTTCATGAACTACTTGAATAACTCTAATATATAAAAATTAAAAATTGATCTTCACATGCAAGTTGACTTTCCAATAGAGAGAAAATTATAGAATAGAACCAATGAAAGTGAAAGATGCCATAAAACTATCAATCTTCGATTGGTTGTTGAAAAACTTATACTCCCTCCGTCCCAAGTAAATTGTCCACATTTCTTTTTTCGTCTGTCCCACAATATTAGTCCACTTTCCTAAATTTTTCACACTCATCAATAAAATATTCATCTCACTAACACCCACTACCACTCACATGCATTGGTTATCGTGCTCGGTCAAATGTGGACAATTTGACCGGGACGGAGGGAGTATATTGCAGATCTAATCATGTACAGCAATTAGTGGTTTTAATCAATTCTCACTATTATGTTTTGGGTAGTTGACTTTTTGCTGTAATCCAGACTCCCCCAGTTGGTGTTTCTCTTTTTTATTTCTTTTATGTTTATATATAAGCCCACATAAACACTATATATATCCTGCCCTCTAGATTAGACCATTTAGTGTACCTTCTTTTTTTATGCATTTTAGAATTCTAATTTTTATTTTTATTTTCATGTAAGTTTATTTTTATTCAATTGTGTCTTTTATTTCAATTATGTCTAACTAAATTCCTATATTATAAATTAATTTGTCACTGTCATATTATCTGTCTGTTAGAAATAGCAGTGATGACCTTCCAAAAAAATCAATACTAATGAAATTGAGTGTACTCTTATATACGCAACTATATGTGGAACTATTGGGTTGACCAATTCTAACAAGATTTATATATAGAAAAAAAAACTAGATATCACAATTATTCAAAATAACCATAACTACTATTTTATTTTCCATAATATGATTTTACCATAATTATATATATCTCATATCTCAATCTAACCCTTAGAATTTTCCAATTAACTAGCATTGAATTTTCTTTTCATCTCTTCTATGGTGAGGCCTGCAAAGTCTTTTAATTAATCTAAGATTTCTTCTATTTTGTAATGGGCCCTTCACCTAAATATTTAACTTTTTTTTCTCGAACACCTACTCCCAATTGATTAAATAATTTGGTTATCGAAATTGAAATCTCGTTTTTCCTTATATATAGGTTTACACCTACGTCGGTCTTTTTATGTAATTGAGGAGAGATCATGTAAAAAAAAAAAAAAAAATCCCTCTATGAGAAAAAAGAATGAATTATGTCCATTAAATCTAAAAAAATCAATGACTGATATTCAAACAAGCTACAACTAAAACACAATCAAGCAACAACTAAAACACAACTAAGCTACATTGCAATCAAACAACGACCTGAATACAATCTAGCAACCTCATTAACACAATCAAGTATCTTTCTCACTTTCTCACGTTAAGATCTTTCTCACCGGATCCGCTCCCTTATGTAATTAATGTTAAAAAGTTAAAGAAAAAAAAAAAAGAAGAAATGAAATGAAGGGCTGCACATGTTACGGTGAAAAAAAATTGAGATACTTTAATTAAAAGGGGTCATTAACAATTCGAATAGAATAAAACCATTGAAAGTGAAAGACTATCAATCCGTGGATTAGTGATTTTAATATTGCAGATCTATCATGTACAACAATTAGTGATTTGTATCAATTCGGACTATTATGTTTTGGGTCAGTTTAAAATTTATTTTGCTAAAATTTGATTATCATGGTGTGGAATATTATAGATGCATTATTATATTTAAAATATTATTTGAACATATAAAATATAAGTGTTATACAATGATATAGTTAATAAGCATATTTATTTAATTAAATAATATTCGATATGGTATAGTATACCATTAAGTTCGGTTTGCCGGAAAATCTTTGGTATACCATACCGATCCACCGCTATTTAATAGGAGAAACAAAAACTAATTAGAGTAGGAAATGGCAACCCTTAATTTATTGCATAATGCAAAATTTTTCAATATATTCTAACCCAATATATACTTGATAAAACCTCAAGCTTCATAACTCAACAATTAATTATAAGTGAAGATATTCAAATGAATTGATTTTAGAAGTTGAAGGATCGAACGATTGAGTCTTAAAAAATTAACGGTGTTAACTCGTTTTGGTATAATTCATAAACAGAAGTAAAGACTAAGGTATTTTTAACTAATGAAAATAAATTGAGGTATTTTTTCTAAACCTCTAGGATATTATTCCCTATTTATCCTAAATATAAAGGGGGTGATATTTTTTTTTATCAGGGAAAATTATACTCTAATTAATGGATTATTTAGTATAACTTTTATTTTTGAACACTGAAACCTCAACTCTATAAACAAATATTTTTTTTCCCATCAATAGTTGACTTTTTGGTGTAATCCGGACTCCCCCAGTTGATGTTGCTTCCTTTTTTTTCTTTATATAATTAGGAAACCTGTATATCTGATTTGTGCGTTAGCTAGAAATCGAAAGGATTCGATGGCAGGTGTGGTTGGAGAAGAAGTAGTAAAAATGCTTTACAATGCTGCTGCACAAGGTGATGTAAATACAATTCAATATCTCCTCCAGCAAGATCCATATCTTCTCGACTTAGTCTCATTTCCATGTTCGAGAAATCTTCTTCACATAGCCACAAGGCACGGACAACTCAGCTGTGAAGTACGAAAATGCGAATATGTAATTTTGACACACGGTTGTCAAACTTACTCGCATTAACAGGTTAATGTCA
>JAPKLW010002788.1:0-25279 GCA_026898455.1 Plectranthus barbatus | reverse complement strand
GACCACTCTGACACGCCAGTGTCAAACCTTGACAAACGGGACCCTCCTCTCAAAATTAGGAAGGATCATCCCACAACTCAGGTAATCGGGAGTTTGACAGAGGGAGTCCAGACCAGAAAGAAGGATCCCGTCAACTACCGTGAGATGGTCAGGTCTTTATGTCTATCTTCTAGGTTTAATTTACTGCATTCTGCATGTTACTTGTCTCTGTTTGAACCAAAAAATGTCAAAGAAGCACTTGCAGATGAGTTCTGGATCAAGTCTATGCAGGAGGAACTAAACCAGTTCGAGTACAATGATGTGTGGGAGTTGGTTCCAAGACCAAGTGACAAGAACGTTATTGGAACCAAGTGGATCTTCAAGAACAAAACTGATGAGAAGGGCAACGTAGTTAGGAATAAATCTAGATTAGTTGCTCAGGGGTACACGCAAGTCGAAGGCATTGACTTTGACGAAATGTTTGCTCCTGTGGCAAGACTAGAATCTATTCGACTGTTAATTGCCATAGCTTGTGCTGCAGATTTTTCTCTTTATCAGATGGATGTGAAGAGTGCATTTTTGAACGGGATACTGGAAGAGGAAGCATACGTTGAACAACCTAAGGGATTTGAAGACATGTCAAAACCAGACCATGTCTACAAGCTGAAGAAAGCCCTATACGGTTTGAAACAGGCTCCTCGTGCTTGGTATGCCCGTCTAACTGATTTTCTATTGGAATTAAACTTTGTAAGAGGTAATGCTGATAAAACCCTCTTTGTCAAACATCTTGAAAATGCTTTTGTTATTGCCCAAATTTATGTAGATGACATAGTCTTTGGTGCGTCTGATGTCAAACTAGTTGATGAGTTTGTCACCAGCATGTCAAATACATTTCAGATGAGTATGGTTGGAGAACTGAATTATTTCTTAGGTTTACAAATTTTACAACGTAGGGATGGTGTATTCATTTCACAGTCTAAGTATGCCTTAGGTCTAATCAAGAGATTTGGTCTAGAGAGTGCTAAACACATGAAAACTCCCATGGGAAGTAGTGATAAACTTTGTAGAGACAATTCAGGTGTCAAAGTTGATCCTACACTTTATCGTAGTATGATAGGGAGTCTGCTTTATCTCTCTGCCAGTCGACCTGATATCTTGTTTAGTGTTGGTGTTTGTGCCAGGTACCAGTCTGATCCCAGGGAGTCACACTTAAAAGCTGTAAAACGAATTATTCGATACATTTCTGGTACTCCTAACATGGGAATCTGGTATACAAAACAGACTGGCTTTGACATTACAGGATACAGTGATGCAGATTGGGCAGGAGATGTGGATGACAGGAAAAGCACAAGTGGAGGAGGTTTCTTTGTAGGTGCTAACCTAGTGTCTTGGTCTAGCAAGAAGCAAAATTGTATATCACTGTCTACGGCTGAAGCAGAATATATCTCAGCAGCCAGTGGATGTACTCAACTCCTTTGGCTGAGACAAATGCTAGAGGACTACGGTTTGCCTTCTGAAACTCTGACTCTTCTGTGTGATAATGCTAGTGCTATAGAAATTGCTAAAAACCCTGTTCAACACTCTCGCACCAAACACATTGACATTAGACACCACTTTATTCGTGACTTGGTGGAAAAAGGCTTAATTTCCTTAAAATTTGTAACTACTAAAGAACAATTAGCAGATATCCTCACAAAAGCTCTTGACTTTGAGAGATTCTCATATTTGAGAAAATCTCTAGGGATGTGTAACCCTCCTGAATGATTTGACTATTTGTGACTGCCTACTAATCTTTGACTCTGTGGTGTTAAAGTTTGTTTCTTTGTCGATTGTTATTTTTACATGTTATAAAACAAAGAGATACAAAGTGAGATCTCTAAGTTATAAAACATGGTGACTTTGACCTATTTGTGTCTCAAATTTACTGGAAGTACTATGGACAGAATGTTGTTAGAACACTGACCATGTGGAATCAAAGTTTATTTGTGATATGAATGGGCTGATTTTCTTTACCTCATTTAGTACTGGAGATTGGACGTGATTAGGCACACAATCTCTGTGGAAGGAATAATGAGATTTTTCTTTATCGACATTTTTGTAACTTTGACACCCCAGGATCAAACTTTGTGGCAGTCATCAAAAATCGAATCTTTTTAGAGCTTATTTTATTCTGCAAATTTGTTTGATAAGTTGTTGCTAATTTTATGGTTTTTTGAATCTTATTTTAACCTAGTTCGAATTTAAGTTGGTTGTGACTAAGATTTAGGAGTTTGTTTAGATTTGTTTCAAATTTTGTGGAATATTAACTATATTTCCATTATTTTCGGTTTATTTGTTAGTGTTGTTACAAATTGGTTATATCTCACCCCTCTGCTTAAGTGTACTTGCAGCATACACTATTCACATCAATCACACGGCTACCAAGGCTATCTCTCCACCACAAACCCATCAACTCTCCTTCTCTCTCCCACGTCGCACACAACCTCTCACCTTCTCCCTCAACCTTTCTCACACTAAAACCTCTAAACACTCCAAAAACTCCATGGCCGATCAAAACATTCAAGAACTCCTCGCCAAAACCCTTGCCTCGCCGGACGGTGCCAAGATTTTGCAACGTCTTCTTGACAGTCAAAGGGAGAAAGCCTCTCAATCGACCATGGAAGTCCTTTGCAGATCTACCCATCTCTGCCGCTGGAACTGCCCCATCTGACATTCTGTATGAGCCACATCTCCGATACGCACTCCCTGGCCAAGAAGGTTTTCCCATTGATGCTGAGGAACTGGGAAACCTCAAGCTCATCTCTGAAGCTGTTCAACACCTCGAGGGCAAGATGCCGGAGCGAAGATCTGAAAGAATCTTCGAAGACACCGTGAAGAAGCAATACAAGAAGCATGTTGCCACTCGAAGGAAGAAGGTGAAGCCCAGACAGTTCCAGAGGAGTCTGACTGACACTCCCCACATTTTCTCCAAGGCTGACGACCTGCCGGAACAGTCTCAGAAGTCTGACACCGAGATGTCAGAGTTTGGAGCCGACGACCTCAACAACTCTGATGATGAAGACTACCAGGCAGAACCTCAGTCAACCGAGCAAGCTGAAGAACATGCTGATTCAAGTGGAGACCAGCCGGAGAAGAAGAAACAAAAGTCCGAAGCAGTCACCTCTACCAAGAAGCCAAAGCCAAAGTCAAAGAAATCCGTGTCAAAGTCCGCCAAGCGTCCAGTAAAATCTGCCTCTCCAGACCGATCTGATATCAAACGTGCAAAACGACCCAAGGTTGAGCTCTCTGAGTCCGCCGTACCTTCCCCTTCAAAAGACAAAGGTACTCTGTCCTCCTCTGATGAAGAGAACTCTGACTATGATGCCAACCGTTCTTACTCCCTGAAATATTATCACTGCTATGCTAAGTCTCTGAAAGGAATTTATGCTAAGCGAGAATTCAAAATTGAGAAAATGATGGATAGGGAAATGTTTGTTAAGCATGGGTTAGATGTTTTGCTCACTAGGCGGGGTTTGATTAAAACTGTGACAGACTTTACTGTTTTTAGTCCTACTCTTGTGTTGGAATTCTATGCGAATTTGCTGAAGGATGAGGTATTTCAAACCGGCAAGCAGAAGTTTGGGAAGTCCTATGTCAGGGGAAAGGTGATCAAGTTTGATCCAAAAACAATTAACACATTTCTTGGGTTGAAGTCTGAGTCTGTGGAAGCTCTGTCAAAGTCAATGGAAAGTGATGTTGCTTATGCTCTGACCGGGGGAAAAACCAAGACCTGGGTGGCCAAACTGCCTGTGTCTGTCCTGTCCTGGAAGTATGTGGCGCTTTTCAAAATTTGCGTCCACAATTGGTTGCCCAACAAGAATTTCTCCGTGGTGTCTAAGGAGCAAGCAGAGTTTCTGTACCGTGTTGGGACTGGTCTGCCGTTCAACTTTGGTCAAGCTGTTTTTACTAACATCTTTCGTGCAGTGTCAAAGGCAGATTCCACTTACCTACCGCATCCTTGCCTTCTCCATGCGCTGATCATGTCTCAAGGAGTCACTCCACTTGCTGAAGAAATGGACTCTGACCCCATTCCGCTGGTTTTCGAGCAATCTTTAACCAGGAAGGGTGACACAAGAGTCAGAGATTTGCCTTATGAGGCGAGTGACGCTGACGAGGATGAAGAAGTGGATGTGGGTACATCTTCTCAAGATCAGACCTCCAAGATCACGCAGGCAAAGAGGCTTCTCAAGCAGGCCTTGCGTTTGCTTCAGGATCTGGAGTAAGCTTTCCCACCTGTTCCATTCAGGGGGAGAAAACAATGAAGATGGTGGTAGATGCCTGATGCTGAAGATGTGCTCTGACTGACCCTCCGCTGCTGCTGCTGAATTTTACAAATTCCTTTAATTTTTTGATGTTGAATACTTTGTGATTCAGGGGGAGTTTATTACAAACCCTGTAATCATTTTTTGCTTATGCAATTATCATTTTTTGCTTATGCACTTTTGCTCATGGTTGATCCATTTTTAGTTGCTTTTATTATGGTTGCTCCATATGGTTTTATGGCTATGAATGCTATTTTGTTATGGATGATCCATATGGAATGGAAACAGGTCGGATAAGCTTAAGGGGGAGATTGTGAAGTACGAAAATGCGAATATGTAATTTTGACACACGGTTGTCAAACTTACTCGCATTAACAGGTTAATGTCAAACTTTCTCTGCCTATCGATGTCAAAGTTTATCTGCTTTGAACTTTGACACCTGAGTGTCAAAGTGTGAATCTGTTTGTTACTAACTAACTCCTATTTTGTAGGGATCTTGTTACTAGCTTGTTGACTACGTTTTTGCACGTCCTATTTAATAGGATTTAAATATATTATCATATACTAAGTATATATTATTATTTACATTATTTATTTTTAATTCTAGGTTGTTAAATAAGTTCCTAAATAATAGGGAGCACCTCTATATTGTTACCTAACCTCCACGTGAGTTTGTGGACGTTTATTCTTGTGTATAAACAGGTAATGAACGTGGAAGAAGCACGATTCCATTGCCAAGTAGTGGAGGAAGTGCTCGAGTGCTCCAAGTCCTATAAATACGAGACGAAGAAGACTAGACGCGTGTGGATCAGAGATTAGACACTTCTTCATACGAGTCCAAGGCTGAATCGTCTCACCAATCATTCATCAAGCGCACGAAATCTACAATCGAGTTGTGGAATCCATCTCCGGAGAGTGAATCCTACGGTGGAGGAGCATATTGGGTTGTATCGTGTAATTGGGTTTGGTTGTTTTCGTAGAATTACTTCAAGGGAGTGAACCAAGAAGGAATTCTATTTTGCTTTCGTAGGAATTTTTCTAAGGAGTGAACTTAGGAAAATTTCTATTTTGTTTGTGTTCTTCACTTGTAAAAACTTGTTTTTGAAAAGTGAAAACTACTTTGCCGTGTGGCTCTCGGAGGTTTATAATTTATAAACCTTCGAACAATTATTTCCGCTGTGTCAAACTCTTTAAGCTTCCGCATGTGTTTAAAATACTCTGTTTAGGCGTGTGTCAAACTTGTGTATTTTACTTTCTTTGACACCATTGTGTTAAACTCGGGCACTAAATTATATCATCAGCATTGCCGAACTGATTTTGAGGGAAAACCCACAGTTACCAGGAGGGCAAGTTGACGACACCTCTGAACTGCTGCCATGTGCCCGTAAGATGATGTGGTCAAGTGACAGCCAAGGCATGAATCCGATTCATGTTGCGGCCATGCACGGTCGTGCTGAGATGTTGAGAATGCTTGTTCAAGTTGATTCAGCTCCTGCAAAAGAGAGGATGGATCGGGGACAAACGGCGTTGCATTTATGCGTGAAGCATGGACAACTCGAGGCGTTGAAGGTTTTGGTAGACATGGTGGGAGAGCTTGTTCGTGCTAAGGATGAGGATGGTGAAACTCTGCTACATTTCGCCGTTAGATACAAGCGTATTGAGGTAAGTTTTAAGGGATTTGTGATTTAATTAATTTATTTTGAAATTTTCAATTTAATTTCGCAGTAATTTAGTAGGATTTACCTAGTTAGCGTATATTAATATCTTTTAATTATAATTATTTATTTTATACTTGGCAAAAACTTGGGTTAGGCACGCCTAAACGGTTTAGGCGGGTTTTATCCTATCCAAATGGGTTCACCCATCCCAAATAGGGTTTATTAATCCCAATTAAGGTATATTAAATGGGTTTGGGTTGAGTTAATGGATAAAATCCGCCTAAATCATTTAGGCGTGCCTAACCTGACACCTTCTCTTTATACTTAGATCTTAATAATATATATCCTAATTGGATATAAAAAAAAAATCTCCTTTAAATTATTTAAAGCACAAGAAATAAAAAATAGAATTAGATTTTAAATAAAAATTATTAAATTTAACACTGAAAACACAAAAAATCTAAAATGGGATTCACACTATACGATTCCAAATGAACAATGTGTTAAATAGCATTTCAACGATACTTTCTTATAAAAACTATTTGTAATAAATAAATTAAATAAAATATAGTTTAATTATCAATTTGAGAAATATTATTTGTGCTAAATAAAATATAGTTTAATTATTATTCAGGATCCTAAAAATAAATTCTCATTTTAGGACAAGATAAATCCTAATTCTCTTATTCATAACTTGATATTCAAATTCTAGATTGAGAATCTTATAATTTTTCTCGCCTTGAATTAAGAATTTATTGAATCTTTCATGTCCCGTCTTTAATTAATAACTAAACTATATTTTGGGTGTTGAATACTCCATAAATATATATTAAATATTATTTCAAATTTTGTATGAATCTTCGATCTTCAACATATGAAATACGAACATTAAGTTTATATATAATATATAAAAGATAAATTTAAATTGAGTAAATCATTATATATATCTATATAGGGTTGCATTCTAGGCTGAACTCATCTTCCTGAATGAATTATGAACTTTCATTGTTGTGTGTGTAATTGATCATTATTATATGTATAATATCTCATTACAGTATCATATACACTACAATGATCAATTACACACACAAAATTGAAGTATTATAATTAAGTACTATAATGAACTATCATTTAAACTATAATAATCAATTAAACACACAACAATGAAAAGTTCATAGTTCATTCACAGCATTCACTTCATTATTGTGTGTGTAATTGATCATTGTAGTATTTATGATACTGTAATGACATATAATACATACAATAATGATCAATTACACATATAACAAGGAAAGTTCATAGTTCATTCAGGAAGACGAGTTCAGCCTAGAATGCAACCCTATATATATATATATAGAGAGAGAGATCTCTACTCAAGTGCTAAAATTAAAATTTGTGCTAAATAAAAATGAATCTCAGTCAATAGTTTGATAGCATCAATGGTTGAGATTAAAGCATAAAGATTAAAAAAAAGCATAATTTCCGTTTGTGCTTAATTGTTTTATAAATCGTGCTTAATTCGATTAAGCATGATTTATAAAGCAAAAAAGCATAAAATCTGGAAAAATGTTTTAATCTCAACCATTGATTTTTTTAAATGAATGGTGTAGATTCATTCATATTTAGCACAAACTAATTTTTAGTATGTGATCCTCTATATATATATATATATATATATATATATATATATTCAAAGTAACAAAAAATCAATTTCAAAGTTCAATAACATTATCTAAAAATTGATAAATAAGTAAATAACCAATAACTAATTAACACAATTCAACAAACACTCAGATAATGAAATACTTGATGGAGAGCAAAAAGGTACAAAAGAATTCAAAAAATTCCAAGGGGGAAACAGCACGAGATATCCTGAAGGAAAGCTTCCCCGACAAGACATCTGCAGAGATGGAAGACATAAGAAAAGCCCTAACGGTAGGGGAGGACCCCGGTGACAAGAAAATCCTGGGGAAGATGAGCGACATTATAATGGTGGTGGTGGTGTTGATAGCCACCATGGCATATCAGTCCGCCGTCAGCCCTCCGGGCGGCGTTTGGCAAGAAGATTCATCGCAGCATAAGGCTGGAGAGGCTGTCATGGCATCTCATCATCCTGAACTGTACAAAAAGTTTGTAGGTGCCAACACAACAGCTTTCTTATCTTCTCTCATCTCCATTCTCTTGATTAGCACAGGTTATCCATCGGAGAACTTTTTTTCATTGATGATGGTTATGTACGGGGTGTGGTTGTCGTTGGCGTCTATTGCGGTTAGTTATGGAGCTTGTATAACGGTGATCACTCCCCATATGGAACCACAATCACTTGACAAAGTTATCAATATAGTAGTTGGTGTCTCCGTTGGCCTATATGCATTACCACTCATTGGGATTGCCTTCGGCAGTTTGATAGAGAAAGCAGCTACAAAACTCTTTGAATCTCAAGGAGCCTACTTACAAGAGTATCGACGACGACAACAGATATCAAAGTTAAGTAGAGGAGCTCGATAAATATAAAAGTTAAAATGTCCAAGTTTTTCTTTGAATTTTTCCTTCAATATGTTTTCATTAGTATATTCGAGCTACAGTTTATTTGAGTTGTAATTTTAGAATCCACAATTGAAATAGTATATTTGACATTTTATATTTGACTATTATTGTGTAGGAGGCAGACTACATTATCCATAACTATTTAAACTAATTACGCCCTCCACTCCATTTTTTTATCTTTTCTATATTTACATTTTACAAAATTTTAAAAAGTATAATTATAAAACAATATTTAAATCATGGCATACCAGTCTGCCATCAGCCCCCCCAGGAGCGTTTGGCAAGACGACTCATGGCCATACAAGGATGGCGAAGCTATCATGGCATCTCATAATGTTCAAAAAATTTGCAGGTGCTAACACGACACCTTTCGTATCTTCTCTCATCTCGATTCTCTGCTCAGTATATATGGGTTTACCCTCGACAAAATTGTGGATATTTTGCAAGGTTTGTACATGATTTCAAAACCCTGCATAATGATAGTCGCTATTTTTGAAATGATATAACCATGATTTTTCTCTTTTTTTCCCCTATAATGGTAAGCCCACCATATCTCATATATAAGTGAGAACGGTTTTACATAAAATTTCTCGGGAAGGTATCAGGTTAGGCACACCTAAATGGTTTAGGTGGGTTTTATCCATTAACCCAAGCTATACATATCTAATATACCCTAATTGGGATTAATAAACCCTATTTGGGATTGGTGAACCCATTTGGGTAAGGATAAAACCCGCCTAAACCGTTTAAGCGTGCCTAACGCAAGTTTTTGCCAAATTTCTCATATCTCAATCTAACCCTTGCAATTGTCCAACTAATCCAAGGTTTCTTCTATACATTTTGTAACGGGCCCTTCAACCATGTCACGAGACTGGATCTTTAATACCTTACTTAAGTGTATTTAGTATAATTTAAGCCATTTGTTTAGGCCTTTTGGTATCTAGTTTATTTGGCCCAAATGTAATAGAATATAACTGCTAGTTGAGGAAATGAGAAGCAAGCAGAAAATTATTCTCAACTTTCTCTCTCAAATTCTCTCTACATTCCTCCTTCGTTTTCCCTCATTTCTCTACAAGGTCTCATAAATTCAATTAGATCGACAAACAAATTAGATGGAGAACCACTACATTCGTCCGATTACAACTGGGACCATGACAAACCAACCATCAAATATTTGACCTTTTTTTTTTTTGGCAAAAACTTGCATTAGGCACGCCTAAACGATTTAGGCGGATTTTATCCATATCCAAATGGATTCACCCATCCCAAATAGGATTTATTAATCCACAATTAGAATATATTAAATGGATTTGGTTTGGGTTAATGGATAAAACCCGCCTAAACTATTTGCCTAACTTAAAGAATTTTTTTTTTTTTCTCTAAGACGTACTGCCAATAATTGAATAATCTGGTTATCGAAATTGATGTGTCGTTTTTCTTTATATATAGGTTCACACCTATAAGTCGGTCTTTTTATATAATTAGAAGGGTACATGAACTTCAAATGTATCAAAATTTAAAATTGAACTTCACATGCGTTTTAACTTTCCAATGTATAGAAAATTATAGAATAAAACAACTGAAAGTGAAAAATGCCAAAAGACTATCACTCCATCGATTGGTTGTTGAAAAAACTTATAACTTCATATCGAATAATTTTTTATTTCATCTTCCTCTCTTTCAAAATCTTTTGGTTATTAATTCATTCTTTTTGTTGATTGAGGACAATCAAGTTTTTAAATTTGGGGGAAGATAACTCGTATTTTGCCTCACTTATCACATTATTTTCTTATTTGTTTTATGCATTTACATTAATTTTTAGTTAATAATCGAGCATGAGCTGCTTATAGGGGATATTACGCTTGTCGTACTCAGCTTTTTAGGTTTTTGGGTGCAAAAGAGATGAATTGTTGAAGTATTGATCAAAAGAGAAGAAAATCCCCCAGAATGTGTCTGTATCGATCGGCATACTCTATGTCGATCGACACAGAGGGAAAGAAGGAGTCCAGGATTAAGGAAGGACCGGACGACACAAAGGATTGAAGATTGAGCTCCATGTCGATCAACATCCTGTGTCTCGACCGACATGGAGTCTGGATTTCGATTGAGGATAAGGACAGAGGAGCATGTCGACTTGGTGGCCATGTCGATCGACACGCGCCATGTCGATCGATACAGAAGGGCGGAAGACATATTTTGACCCAATTTGGAGATTTTCCTTCTCAAGCCTATTACCTTTTGAAGATTCAAATTCCTCCCCTATAAATAAGACTTCATTGAGCTCGAAAATTATGTCTTACTTTTATTTTCAGCCTTTAATTTTTAGCAATTAAACACTTTAATTTTCTAGTTATCTCTAATTTACTATTTGCATTGGATTCAAGGCATTGAAGATTTCAAATCCTGTTTACATTATGAATCAAGTAAGCTTCTTTATATTTCTTGCAATGTGTATTTTTAATATGCTAGGCTAGAAACCCTAACAGGTTCTAGGGTTTTCATCATTCCTTAATTTGGAATGTTGTAATTCAATTAAATCCAATAGAATTTTGATATAATTGATTTCTGTCTTAAAATGAAGAATCAGTTGTAGGGTTGTTAATCTGTATTTTTATCGAGATTGATTAACTTGTGTTTTTTAGACCGAGTTAAGATAATCACTAATTAATAATCTATAATTGGACGTATAATATAGAAAATAATTCATATTATAATATAAAAATATAATATTGATGAATACTACTTTATATATTTAAAGAATTATTAAAAATATAAATTTTTTTATTAATTATATTATATTATATTTAATTCGTACATGTGTAAATCTTGTTATATATATACTCATTTTTCAGAAGTTAAAAAATGTTGTTAAACAGCGAAGTGTAGAGACTTCGAATCCATAAGAAATTAAATCCAAAAGTCTTGGTCATTGAATAATTATTAAATACTTATGATATATATTTTCTCTTTTTATTGAATATTGGAGCAGGTGGTCTGGCAAACCATATCTATTTTATGCCAACTATTACCTCGTTGACGTCAACATGTCCAGAAAGTTCTTGAAATTTTTTAATGTAACCCCAATTTTTTCTTTTTTAGTTTTTCATGTTTAGAATTGTAGTTAATTAATCCAAGATGCCTTCTATTTTGTAATGGGCCCTTGTTATGAAGTTTTACTATCTATTTATTGTTTTGTTGTGTCAAAAGAATGTATAAAAGTCATTAATTTAAAGTGTTCTAAAATTAGCTTAATTCGCACAAACTTAATGTCCTGTCACTACTAAAAAATTGCAAATTTGCGACCGATTTGCGACAAAAAAAAAGGGTCGCGATTTTGCCACCGACTAACAACGGAATTGCGACCGAATAGAAATTTTAAATTTTACGACGGAATTGCGACAGGATATTCCGTCGCAGATTTTTTGCGATGGATTTGCGACCGATCGATTTTTCCGTCGCTAAATTTTGCGACCGAAAATTCGGTCGCAAATCAGTCACAAAATTCCTTTTTTAAAAAATATATATATTTTTTAGTACGTAGAAAAAATGAGATTATTGTTTGGTTCAGTGGTAACGCGTGCGGGAGGTGCCGAGTTCAAACCCTCTTGGACGCAAGGCACCAGATTTGATGGTTGGATCGGTCGGTTCTAGATGGTTGGACCGGCCGGTTCAAAACTGGTTCAAAAAAAATTTAAAATTTATTTTTTGAAGGAATTTTTTTAATTGCGACCGATTTGCAACCGAAATTTCGGTCGCAAAAAATTTGCGACCGAAATGTCGGTCGCAAAAATTTGCGAAGGATTCAATTTTCGGTCGCAATTTTTTTTGCGACCAAGGTTTTTGCGACGGACAAAATCGGTCGCAAAACAGCAGTTTGCGACCTATTTGCAACCGATTTGTCGGTTGATTTGCAACCGACTGATGGAGCTGATCAAGACAAACTGGATTGGAATCTCAATCACCAGTTTGGAACGTGTGAATGATTAGAAGAAACTGAATCCTAATTTAAAACTGACAAATCAAACAGTTTAGATTTTCTCTAGTTTACAAGACTAATTTTCACTCACACATAGAGAATAAGTTAGAGGACTTATTAAATGTCAGTCTTTAAGAATGTAGATTCCTTAAAGACTGAAGTTATGTTAACCAATTTTGATTCCTTGGACTGCCAAAACCGTTCTAACACAAAAGCAGCATGTCGACATCGTATGTCGAAAAAGGATGAAGCAGATGCAGAACTTAAGGAAAAACACCATGCTCCCGTCTGAAAGAGATGCCTCATAATGGACATGGTCAATCCATCTCTAAACTACTACAAATTTGAAACGCTTTTACCTCATCTATAAATAGACGAAGCGTTAAGAGACAATATATAGAAACTCGACGAAAGCAATGATACTCTGCGCAAGTGAAAAATCGAAGCGTTTTTATCATCAAGGCTAAACTTAGCCAATCGTGTGTCATCTTTTGAATACGGGACTCGTAGCTTTCTCAGCTAGAGTTATTTCTTGGTGTTCTTTCTTTTCACAAAAAAATACAATAGTCACTGCATATCTCCAGCAGTGATTATCACGAGCATCTAGCCAACCAGTTCGATAGTTTGAGATGAACTATAAAACTCTCAGCATCCAGATGAGGAGGTTGTGTGGTGTGCCCACACACCAAGTCTGTGAAGTCGAAGGAACCAGAGTGATAGGGTTTTGAATATTTGCCACAAAAATATTGTTTATTGATCAACAATATATATAGAGTACAAAAAGATATGAAAAATACTATAAGATATTAAACTATATATGAAACCCTAACAATATCTAAAATAATGCATGAAGATATCATGCATATCTATATCTTAGTATCTATATCTCAATATCCCCCCTCAAGCGAGTGTCGGAAACCAGGTGAGAAAACTGCTTAGCCTTTCAAACCATGCACGAGGGGCCTGTTTAAGGCCATATAATGCCTTCGAGAGTCGACAAACATGAGAAGGATAGCGTGGATCAATAAAACCAGGTGGCTGTTCCATAAAGACTGGCGATGATAAATGGCCATTTAGAAACGCATTCTTGACGTCGAGTTGATGCAGAGGCCAGCCATGATGAACAGCGAGAGATAGAACAATACGCACGGTCGCAGCTTTCACAACCGGGCTGAAGGTATGATTGAAATCCATGTCTGGAATCTGCGAGAAACCCTGTGCAACCAGCCGAGCTTTATGGCGTTCAATGGAACCATCCGATGGGTACTTGGTACGGAAAACCCATTTCGACCCTACAACATTAGTGTTAGGAGGTCGCGAAACAAGAGACCAGGTGTCGTTCTTTTGAAGCGCGTGCATTTCTTCATTCATAGCAGCGAGCCAGAGAGGATCCTTGACTGCTGATTTAAAGCCTTTGGGTTCGGAAGCTGCTGAGAGAGCATGATGAAGCGCCATGTTTGCGTAGTAAGCAAGATGACGAGGCTTGAAGATGCCTGCCCGAGCCCGTGTGATCATGGGATGGGGCGTGGCTGCCAGTGGTGGAGCGAGAGCATCAGCCGGCGGCGGAGGGTGGTCGGGATCGGCAACCTGGGAAACGGGCTGAGGATCTTGAATCGTAGCAGGAGGCGAAAGCTCAGGCAGAGTGCATAAAGAGCAAGGGCTCGCAGTTGGAGGTGACGGCGTGCACTTCGAGGCCGGTTGCTGGAGGAGCGTCGGCATTGGAGGAGAATTAACAGTGGAAGGCTCGAAAAACTTTGATATATCCAATTTGGAGATAGGCACAGATATTCCAGAGTTCGCCATAGGAAAATTAAGCTCGTCAAAGCGAGCATGCCGAGTAGTATACACCCTAGAAGTGGTTAGATCCAGACAACGATAGCCTTTATGATGTGAAGAATAACCGATAAATATGCAAGGCTGACTCCGTTCAGAAAACTGGTTTGTAGCATAATCACGGAGGCAAGGATAAACACGACAGCCGAATGGATGAAAGTTGTTATAATTAGGTGCACATCCAAATAGAACCTGAAAAGGAGAGAGGCCGTCGAGAATACCAGAGGGTAGACGATTAATAATATAGACCGCCATGCAGAAGGCGTCTACCCACATAGGCAAGGGTAGGCGAGACTGGAAGAGCAAGGCAAGACCAGTTTCCGTGACATGCCGATGTTTACGTTCTGCACGTCCATTCTGAGATGGAGTATAAGGGCAAGAACGTGTATGATGAATTCCTTTCTCTCGAAAGAAGGCCTGCACAGCATGATTAGTAAACTCCGTTCCTCCATCGCTTTGAAAGCGCTTAATGGTAGTAGAAAACTGATTTTCAACAAATAGAGTAAATGTCTTAAGAACATCATAAAAATCCGATTTCTTTGTCAATGGATATAACCAGGTAAAGCGACTGAAATCGTCAACAAAGATGACATAATACTTAAAATTAGCAGTGGAAGGTACAGGCGTCGGCCCCCATAAATCACAATGTATGAGATCCAATACATGCAAAGAGCGTTTTTCATTTAATTGAAAAGGTAAGCGAGAACTTTTCGCAAGTTGACATGGAGAACATAAAATAGATTTGGGCAAACAAGAAGAAACAGAAATATGCCCTTGTTTGCATAAAAGAGAAATAACGTCAAAAGCGACTAACTCAAACGAAGCACGAGAAGTACTATTCTTCAACTGAGAAACAAAAGCCGGTTGGATGTGATCTAGCATGTAGAGGCCATGCCTACGTCGACCGCGAGCGAGAATATCCTTGGTGTGGCGGTGCTGAACAATAAAGCACTGATTAGAGAAAGAGACATCAACCGGATAATCAGACGTCAACTTGCTGATAGATAATAAATTCTTGGTTAATGATGGAACAACCAGAACATCCAATAGGTTAATAGAATCAGAAATAGAGGAACGACCAATATGAGAAATAGGTAGAGCAGCACCATTACCAACTACCACTTGATCTGACCCAGAATAGGGCTGAGAGGAATCCAGAAGGGATGTATCTGGAGTCATATGTGCTGAAGCACCGGTATCCATAAAACCAGTCTGAAGAGGATGCCGGAGAAATAGAACAGTTTGCTTGGAAGGCTTCAGCAAGGTTGGCCGTGGATGGAGGCTGGTGAGCATACCTTTCGGGACAGAACGTCGCATAATGACCATCACGACGGCATATCTGATAGCGAGGAGGGCGCTTGTTGAAACCTCGACCGCGCCCTTTGCCCGGAAAATTGTTGTTCGATGGTGGTTTTGAACTGCCTCCGGATTTGTTCTGATCGCCCTTGTACCCCTTGTCATCGGAGTTTGATGGCCGTTGCTTCCCATAAAAAGCAACCTGAGAGCCAAAAGAAGACGAATCCAAAGAATCCTGAAACAAGGAAAAGTTTTCGGCTTTGTTAACAAGATCACGGAACGAAGGCAAGTGAGTGAGAGCCATCTGAGTAGTGGAAAATGCGGAAAAAGCTGGGCCTAATCCACGAAAAAACCAGTGTGCTTTGTCTGTATCATCAACCGGACGTCCAATGGCTGCCAACTGATCACATAGAGATTTGAACTCACGAGCAAAGTCAGAAACTGATCGAGTACCACGCTTGAGAAGTTGAAGTTCATCCTTCAGGCGAAGTTCGCGTGTTTTGGACTTATTACTGAAGGCAGTGTCTAGGGCGACCCAAACATCACGCGCCGTATTGCATCCGAGAACTTCGGCCATGGCTTCTTCGAGAGTGTGGAGAGAAGCAGACTCAGTAAACGTTGATCTTGTTGGCGCCAATTTGTATACACTGTATTATTAACGATCGCGCCTCCGGAAGTAGGAACAGTTGGCGGCGGTGTTGGAGAAGAACCATCAACATATTTTAGTAAATCTTGACATGTAAGCAGCGGAATTAACTGGGATTTCCATAGCAGAAAGTTGGCCGACGTAACTTGATTGTGACCATATGGACAAGGGTGGCGAGCGGTAGATGATCCGAGTCAGTCGCCATATGAACAAGATTGACGATGGTGGATCGCACGGCTGGGGAAGATTTGCGTGTGCCGCGTGGGTCGTATGCGCGAAGAGGAAGCGCGCGCCGTGCGCCGGGGATGCGCCGCGAGAGGAGGGGCGAGCGGTGCTGGACTGTGACGAATCGGCGAGGAGAGATGAACGGCGAGGAGCGCCAGTCTGAGATGGTCGACGAGCGAAATCGCGAGAGAGGGAGAGAGAAACGGCGCCGCCGAATGGAGGGAGGGAGAGGGAGAGGGAGGAAAATTTTTCGGATCGATTAGGTTGATACCATGATAGGGTTTTGAATATTTGCCACAAAAATATTGTTTATTGATCGACAATATATATAGAGTACAGAAAGATATGAAAAATACTAAAAGATATTAAACTATATATGAAACCCTAACAATATCTAAAATAATGCATGAAGATATCATGCATATCTATATCTTAGTATCTATATCTCAATACAGAGGCTTGGACGAATGAGCTAGTGGATTAGTAAACATTGACATCTACCAGCTAGCGATAGATCGCGAGACCATCCTGTAATTGAGACTTAGTGAATTTCCAGACCTTGGTCTGAAAAGCTGACGTAGGACTTGTTGTCCGAACCTCTATAAATCATTTACTTTTTACCAATTTTTACTTTTTGCAAGGATTTTGAAACTCAACATGTTCTAGTGTTATACCCCCTCCGTCCCACTTCAATTGTCCACCTTTCCTTTTTCGTCCGTCCCATTTAATTGTCCACTTACCTAAAAAGGAAAATTTATACACACTTACTAATAAAATACTAATTTCATCTATCTCTTACAACGTTGATTATTGTGCCCACTCCCAAGTGGACTAATTAAAAGGGACAGAGGGAGTAGTATACTCGAACTGAACATAAATTTCAAACTCGCTGACAATCGATTTTACAAAAATACAAAATGGTCTAGATTCACTAATTCGTGAGTGTAAATTATTCTTAAAATTTCATTGTGCATCAAATTTACTTGATATCGGGACCAACAGGCCTTCACCAACCATCAAATATTGATTTTTTAACTTTCTTTAATTTTCTCGAACACCTAATCCCAATTAATTAAATGACTTGGTTATCGAGATTGATGTCTCGTTTTTCTTTATATATAGGTTCGCATCCTGCACCCTAAGTTGGTCTTTTAGTATAATTAGAAATGAATGGTTGCACATGTTACGGTAAAAAAAATAAGTTATTTTAATTAAATGAGAAATTATGAAAAATATCTTATTATGTATTGGTCAACAATAAAAAAATATTTAATACTCCCTCTGTCCCGCCAGATTAGTCCATGTTTCCATTTTCGTCTGTCCCACTAGATTAGTCCACTTTCCTAAAATGGAAAAAAATCTCCTCAGATCAATAAAATATTAATTCCACTACACTCACAAATATTAATTTCTGTGCCGAAACCAAACTGGACTAATCTAATGGGACGTAGGGAGTATCTTTTTTGTCACTGAGTTATAACCTAATATTTTATTTTGTCAATTAAATATGAAATTCATTATGAAAAATATCCTAATTATACTCTAATGTTTCTCATACTTTTTAAAGAAGATGATATTTTTAATTGACAAAATGAAATATTAGAGTATTATTCAGTGACGAAGAAATATTAATTAAGATATTTTTTTTTATAGTTTTCCCATAAAGGGTACATGAAGTACTCGACTAACTCAAATATATAAATATTTAAAATTGAACTTCGCATGCATGTTGGCTTTCCAATATAGAGAAAATTATAGAATAAAACCATTGGAAGTAAAGATGCCGTAAAACTATCAATCTGTCGATTGGTTGTTGAAAAACTTTTAATATTGCAGATCTAATCATGTACCGCAATTAGATTTAGGGGTATGCACGGTTTGGCCGAAATCGGCCGAATCGGCCAAACCAAATTAATTTGGTCGGTTTGGGAAAAATAATTGGCCGTGTTGGTTTGAAAAATCTCAAACTGGATGATTTGGTTAGGCCGACGGTTTGAAGGATGAAACCGGTTGTTTCGGCCGGACCGGCCGTATAAATAATATAATTTTAAATATAATAATGATAATAAAATATTATTAGATAGAAAGCTAAAATATCAATTATATTGATATATATGTCCGATGCTTATATTCTTTCGAATTATAACCCTATAAATCAACTTATATTTAATTGTTTCTTGCAACCATAACATTATTTATTTATTTCTTATCTCATATTTATAATTAATGACGAGCGAGATATATTTATATTAGTTTTATTGTGTATCATTCTTTTATTACTAATTAATAATCAAATTGATATACAAATTTCATTGTTTGCAATATTATTAAATGAATAATCTTCAAACTGTTTAAACCGACCGAACCAAACTGTTTTAATATGGTTTGGCCGGTTTGGTTTGAAATAATTATTTGGCTGGTTTGGTTTGTAAAAATTTCAAACCGTACCTATTGGTTTGGTCCGTATTTTACCCCTTAAAACCGGCCAAACCGGACCGTGCACACCCCTAATTAGATTAGTGGTTTTAATCAACTCTGACTATTATGTTTTGGGTCAGTTCAATATTTGTTTTATTAAAATTTGATAATTTGATTATTATGATGTGGAGTGTCATAATTATATTTAAAACAATATTTGAACATATAATATAAGTGTTAAAGCAATGAAATTGTCAATATACATATATATTTAAATAAATAATATTTGGTGATACGGCAGAAAATCTTTGGCATACCATACCAATCCACCTCTATTTATTAGGGAAAACAAAATCTAGTTAGAGTAGAAACTTCAACCCTTAATTTATTGCATATTGCAAATTTTTCCATATATATTCTAGGGTTCCACAACTAGTTGTGAATAACCTAATATATACTTGATAAAACCTCAAGCTTCATAACTCAACAATTTAGAAGTTGAAATTATACTCCAATTAATAGTTTATTTAGTATAACTTTTATTTTTTAACACTGAAATCTCATCTCCATAAATATATATTTTTCTCATCAATAGTTGACTTTTTGGTGTGATCCCGAGTCCCGACTCCCCCAGTTGATGTTTCTATCTTTTATTTCTTTATGTTTATATCAATGTTTATATATAATTAGGAAACCTGTATGTCTGATTTGTGTTAAAGAAAATATAGCTTTCAATCGAA
The DNA here is from genome assembly GCA_026898455.1 of Plectranthus barbatus. Classification (NCBI taxonomy): domain Eukaryota; kingdom Viridiplantae; phylum Streptophyta; class Magnoliopsida; order Lamiales; family Lamiaceae; genus Plectranthus; species Plectranthus barbatus. The sequence continues at coordinate 5,660 of JAPKLW010002788.1, read as the reverse complement.
AAGGATCGATGGCAGATGTGGCTGGAGATCTTTACAAGGCTGCTGCTGAGGGTCCTGTAAATACATTTCAACAACTCCTCCAACAAGATCCATATCTTCTTCATCGAGTTTCATTCTCATGTTCAAGAAACCTTCTGCACATAGCCACAATACACGGACAACTTGAGATTGTCAAAGTGATTTTAGGGAGAGCCAAACAATTAGCTCGGGATTCAGACTCACAAAAATGGTCGCCTCTTCACATTGCAGCAGCCGGAGGGCACGACGACATCGCCTCTGAACTGTTGTCAAGCGCCCCTGAGATGTTGTGGTCGCGCGACAGCCAAGGGATGAACCCGATTCATGTTGCAGCCATGAACGGCCATAAAAATATGTTGAAAATACTTGTTATGCATGATTGGCTTCCTGCGAAGGAGAGGGTAGATCGCGGACAAACAACGATGCATTTGTGCGTGAAGTATGGGCATCTAGAGGCCTTGAAGGTTTTGGTGGACGAGGTGGGAAAGGAGGTGGGAGGGCTTGTTCGCGCAAATGATGATGATGGGGAGACTCTGCTCCATTTCGCAGTTAGATACAAACGTATTGAGGTTAGTTTTAATTTGTGATTTAGTTAATCTATTATATTTAAATTTGCCTCATTAGCTTGTTCAATTTAATTTGACAGTTACTTAGTAGGATTTACTAGGGGTGTGCACGGTCCGGTTTGGCCGGTTTAAGGGGCAAAGTACGGACCAAACCAATAGATACGGTTTGAAATTTTCACAAACCAAACCAGCCAAGTAATTATTTCAAACCAAACCGGCCAAACCATATTAAAACGGTTTGGTTCGGTTGGTTTAAACGGTTTGAAGATTATTCAACTAAAAATATTACAAAAAAATGTAACTTGTATATCAATTTTATTATTAGAAATTAATGAAAGAATGATACACAAAATGAAACTAATATAAATATGTATCGCTTGTCATTAATTATAAATATGAGATAAGTAATAAATAAATAATATTATGGTTGCAAAAAACAATTATATATAAGTTGATTTATAGGGTTACAATTCGAAAGAATATAAGCATCGGACATATATATCAATATAATTGATATTTTAGCTATCTATCAAATAATATTTTATTATCATTTTTATATTTAAAATTATATTATTTATACGGCCGGTCCGGCCGAAACGGCCGGTTTCATCCTTCAAACCGTCGGCCAAACCAAATCATCCGGTTTGAGATTTTTCAAACCAACCCGGCCAATCATTTTTTTCAAACCAGCCAAATCGGCCAAATTAATTTGGTTTGGCCGGTTTGGCCAGTTTCAGCCAAACCATGCACACCCCTAGGATTTACTATACCTAGTTATTATTAATATCTTTTAATAATTACTATATATCCTAATTGCATATGATAAATTCTATTAATTTATTTTAAAGCACAAAGAATTTAAATACAAATAGATTTTAAATAATATATTATTAAATTTAACACTAAAACACAAAAATGTAAAATGGTGTGAAGATAGGAAGTAAAACTCCCAATTTAAACTGTATATCCCAATTTTAAAAATACGAACGATATGTTAAATTGCATTTCAATGATACTTTCTTATCAAAACTACTTGTAAATTTGTAATAAATAAACTAAAAATTAACTATTTGTTTAAACATGACTATGACCCCATAAATAGCATTTAATTATCATTTTGAGAAAAAATTATATGTATGAAATCAAAACATTATATATTAAATCATGATTACAAATTTGTATGAACTTTCGATTTTGAACATATTCGATATTTATATATTGATGTGCAAAAGACAAATTTAAATTGAGTAAATGATGATATTTTAATTTTTCTATCCAGCAATCCTATTTGGTGGAAAGTCACAAGCATTCAAAGTAACCAAAAAGCCATATTTCAAGCATTTAGTATGAATCAAGGGGCATGAGATCCTCTATACCAGTTTTTGTATTTCATTCCTTGTTCCACTATTAAAATTATTGTTTTTTATTTAATCTTTTTTTATAATCTTAATCTATTATAGTTGAGTTAATGTTATAAGTTCAACCATCGGGTTCATCCCACCCAATTAGGGTATATAATATTTTTCAGTAATTATTTTTCAGTTTTTAACTAAAATTTAATTATTAAAATTGATTAATTTATAACTATAATTTATGTTCTTATAAAATTTTGATTTTTGTTCCTAAAAATCAATAAGACTATAATATTGTATTATACTTGATTTTTATTTTCATAAAAACATTATTTAAAATTAGAAATCGAGACAATGGAACACCATTGTAGAATAGAAGATATAATCCGGAATCAAGGGCCAAAATCTTTCATGGTTTATTCACGATGCTTAAACATTATCTAATAACTAACTAATATAATCAACTAAACTCAGACAATAAAATACTTGGCGGAGAGCAAAAAAGTAAAATTGGAATCGATAAATTCAAAGGGGGAGACCGCACTAGGAATCATGCGGGAGAGCTTCCCTGACAAGAAATCCTCAGATGCAAAAGACGTTAGGAAAATCCTAATGGGGCAGCCGTTCATGAGTGCGCCACGTGAATTCCTGAGCAAGATGAGTGACATGACAATGGTGGTGGTGATCTTGATAGCCACCATTGCATACCAGTCCACCACCAATCCTCCCGGCGGTGTTTGGCAAGACGACTCATCACTACATAGGTCTGGCGAAGCTGTCATGGCATATCATCATCCAAAATCATACAAGATATTTGTAGGTGCTAACAAAATAGCTTTCATATCTTCTCTCACCTCAATCTTCCTGCTGAGCACCACTTTACCTTCGAAGCACCTTTTGTTTCTAAACATGGTTGCATATGGGATGTGGGTGTCGTTGGCTTCTATTGCGGTTAGTTATGGAGTTTCTCTAAAGGTGATCACACCCCATATGAAATCACAATATCCACTTGACAGGTATATTCATCGGGCAGTTATTGGCTTCACTAGCTTCCATATATTAATTTATCTTATGGTTGCGTTGATGCCTTGGGTGCTCAAGAAGCTAGCCTTACTTTGCCGTTATGTTAAGAGGTTATTATAGATATTATTATGCTGTTGTGATTCTGTTTAGCAGTTTTCCACTTTTGTAATATTGAATCTACGGTATTTTTGTTTGAGGTGTGAAAGTCTTTCACAAAGTATTTTCTTTTTTAGTGTGATGCTTTGCAGCTTTACTGACAATTTGAAAGTCATGAATTTACGCCCTCCATTGCAATTATGTCATGTTATTTGAATTTTGTGGCCTGCGCTATTCTAAATGACATCGCAGAAAAAATTGAACAAGGGAAAACACGAGTTTTTCGGAATTTAATCTAAAGTTTTATCCGTTTGGAAATTTTATCAAAAATAATTTTCTTTTAATAAATTTTATCCAACTTAATTGATAGTAGTTATTTTATGATGAATCATCCGTTAAATTTCACGTGGATTATTATTTCCACCTTGAATAAAAAGTATTTTACATTTGTAACTTTTTCCAAATTAATTGAATACCTAAAATGCAAAACCCAACTCTCGTTAAAAAAAACACCGCAAGTCAAGTTGGATAAAATTCTCAAACACAATTTTTTAGATAAAACTCCCAAACAGAAAATTCTTTTAAAATAAAATCCCCGAACGCATAAAACTTTGGATAACATGATTCCGAGAAGTGAAAACTTTATAAATAAAATTTCGTGTTTTTCCCTCTCTAATATGGCTATAATTGTACCTGAAATGGAGGGCGATAATGACATGTACAATGAAATGGTAATATAATTATCTATTGGCAACCATAACTCCGACATTAGTATAAAATTGTCCGCTTTGGACCAAAGCTCTCACGGTTTGAGATTTTGGAATCTCCATCCCAAAGGACCTTATACTAGTAGATAGGGGTGTGCACGGTTTGGCCGAAACCGGCCAAACCAAATTAATTTGGTCGGTTTGGCTGGTTTAAGAAAAATGATTGGCTGGGTTGGTTTGAAAAATTTCAAACCGGATGATTTGGTTTGGCCAACGGTTTGAAGGATGAAACCGGCCATTTTGGCCGGACCGGCCGTATAAATAATATAATTTTAAATATAATAATGATAATAAAATATTATTTGATAGAAAGCTAAAATATCAATTATATTGATATATATGTCCGATGATTATATTCTTTTGAATTGTAACCCTATAAATCAACTTATATTTAATTGTTTCTTGCAACCATAATATTATTTATTTATTACTTATCTCATATTTATAATTAATGACTAGCGAGATATATTTATATTAGTTTTATTTTGTGTATCATTATTTAATTAATATTTAATAATAAAATTGATATACAAATTTATTTTTTGTAATATTATTAATTGAATAATCTTCAAACCGTATAAACCGGCCGAACCAAACCGTTTTAATATGGTTTGGCCAGTTTGGTTTGAAATAATTATTTGGCTGGTTTGGTTTGTGAAAATTTCAAACCGTACCTATTGGTTTGGTCCGTACTTTGCCCCTTAAACCGGCTAAACCGGACCGTGCACACCCCTACTAGTAGAGCTGGGTGGACTCTTATATACAAGTAATTTCTTTCTTCTCTTCCCGACATGCGACATGGGGTTGCCAAACCCAATATTATCCACTTGAGGTTTTAGCTATTTTTGACATGTTATTAATGGACATTGTTGGGAGAATCAATTCTTTGTTTGGAGAAGCATACACAAGCCAGGATATTCAATCTTAAAAGTTCAACTTCAATGAGAATATGGTTTCTTTGAAAGGGATGATTATTCATTGTAGCTCCATTGACCAGAGATTACAGAAAAGGCTGTACTTAGATGTATCGTTTGTAGGTATACTCGGGTCCTATTGTGGTTGAAAGAGGATGAATCAATGAGCTGGCAGTTTGTATAATGCAAGAATTATTGGAATTTATAAATCATATAATATAAATTCACCATAAAAACATCGTTGTAGATTCTCAAATATACATAAGAATATGTGGATTCATAGAGATTAGAGATAGAGGTATTATGATCTTCCTCAACCAAATCCCTTTATGGGAAAAACAACATCTAATTTAGTACTCCCTCAGTCCAAGCAGACTAGGCTTTCTTACCAAATCGGGTGTCCGAGCAGAATTGTTCAATTTCTAAAAATGATAACTTTTTCACAATCAACAATAAATATTAATTTCACTAACCCATTCTGCACTCACAATTCTTAATTCTCGGGCCGAAAAGAAAGGTGACTATTTGCCGGGACGGAGGGAGTGTTTTGGAGATCATAACCTATGAGACTTTATATTTTATTTAAATTAGGTTACCCATAACCCCAATTACCATAATATAGGTATCTACTCATGTATCCATATCAATTACATGGTCCATGGCTAAAACAATATTTAGATCACTTAATTTGTCAATCAATCAATAAATAGCCAATATAAGTATATATAGAGTAATGATATATATGATGTCCACTCTATGATGAGCTTCTATGAGCTACAAGAATATTATATATTCTAATTGGATTGATGAACTCTATGGTTGAACTATTAAAATTAATTAAAATTAAAATAAATTAAAATATAAAAATTGAATAATTAAAAAAAAAATTATTTAAAAACATGAAAATATATATTGTAGCTCACT
>JAPKLW010002787.1:18738-65564 GCA_026898455.1 Plectranthus barbatus | reverse complement strand
AGTGTAGATTTGAAAATTGTAATAGAATAGATTTTCTGTAATTTTCATATTTGTAATTAGACGGGTCGAGGACGAAGAACGAAGACGGAGTCGATGCAGGGCCGATGGAGCACGCGGCGGGCGACGGCGGTGCGGCACGCAGGGTGCGCGCGCGGGCAGCGGCAGGGCCCGCGCGGCCTGCGCGCGCAAGGTAGCGCGGGCGTGGCACAGCAGCAGCGCGGGGCGCACGCGCGGCGCGTTGGGCGCGGTGCTGGCCGGTGGCCGGCCTGGCGGCGGCGGCGGTCGGCGGCAGCTTCGGCTGTCGTCAGCTGCAGCTGTCCCGTCGCGGTGGCTTGTGTTTTTGTGGTTTTTACAATCCTGTGTAAACCCTAGGGTTTGCATTAGGGTTAGGGCAAATCATCAGATCACAAAGGCCTAAAAATCCAAAAGATTTGGTGTATCCAGATTTGAAGGCCTTTGAAGATTTGGAAGATTTGAAAAGATTTTGATTTATCCAAATTAATTCAAAATTCAAATTGTAATAGATATTATTTTCTATTTTTTGGGGCCACGAGGAATTTTTGTTTGCCTTAATTGTCCTCGTATGATATGTGATTTATTTATCTGCGCGTTTAAGCATTTGTAGATAATAGGAAAAGCATGATTTATCGCTTTTATTATTTACAGCTTTTCAAGCATGCTTATGTGATTAATTTCTTTTGTTGGATTATATTTTGGGAATTTTGGGCTTGTTTAATTACATGCATAAATTTGGAAAATATAATGACAAAGGAAATTATGTGTGCGCATAAAGAAACCTTTTAAAAGAAAAATACTAAGCAGATTTTTTAATTAAAATCAATAGACCTCCACAAAGCGGTCCTAGGCTGTAAGTGTATCTCTCGTTCTAGTAAACGTCTACGAGTGTAGCTTGCTAGTTCCCGGAGGTGCATGGGTACGGTTGTTGGGATTTCTAGACAAACAATTTAAATCATGTGAATAGTGTGAGGGCTTTGCGTAAACGTCTACGAGTGTAGCTTGCGTAGACCTCTTTCACAAGTATTCTAGGATTGATTTAAATTATAGATAACTAAAGCTTTAAGGGCTGTGTGGTATGGTTACGTGCCATGCTAAACTGTCTCTTTTGGCCGGAGTTAAATTTTTGGTTAATTGTTTAGAAGCATCTTAGAATATAATGCAAGAATTGCATCCCTGTTCTTGAGAGATGGCTTGGTCTAAGGTTTTCACTAATTATTAATTTCTAGTGTCAAAAGCATCCTGACATGGTAGTGAAATTAAATGGATTAGGGCTTAAAACCTACAGTTCTGGTTGAGGGTGACATCATTATATTCTACGAGTGTAGCTTGCGGTGGGAACTCTTGGGCAATTAGTGGAAAACATTTGTTTTTGATTTATTAAAAGGTTTTCAATGCATTTGTTTTCGAAGTTCAACATGTATGTTCTTATTTAAGATTCTTTATTGTTTCAGATATGTCTATGTGTACTGTCGATCATATACTTGCTCTCAATCCTCTAACTGGTCCGAACTTCCATGAGTGGAGATATTGCATTGAGTATATTCTCCTGACTAAGCAACACATGTTTGTTCTTACTATGATGCCACTTGCCCCACGTTACCATAAAGTGTCTAGACCTGAGAAGGAGTTCTATGACAGTTGGGTGGCATCTGAGGATTTTACTTACAAGTTCATCTCAGATAACCTGTCTAGAGAACTTAAGCTCAAGTACATGGGCTATTGTAGCTCTGTTACTATCTGGATTGACTTAGTGGCTACGTATGGTGAAGTGGAACGAACTATCAACTGTGATCTCGTTAGAGACCTTGTCTGTAAGAGAATGGTTGATGGTAGTTCGGTGACACTGCATGTGATGATCATGGATAACACCATGAAATGATTCACACGTGGAGGTGGATGTATCAGTGATCGGGCTAAGATCGATATAATCCTGAACTCCTTACCGATTTCATTCTATGACTTTAAGAAGGATGTAGCTAAGAGAAGTGAGTACTCTTTCAAGGAGTTGCTTACTGATCTCATAGCAGGACAGTCCTTCGTACCTTCATGGGAGTCTTAGTTATCAGATCTTGAGCACAGCTTGGGCACATTGAAAGATGTGGTTCATACTGTGTGCAAGAACATGATTGATCGCAGATCACATGAGAGGAGGTCAAATGAAATGAAGAGGGTTGGTGTCACTTCAAGTGAGAAGGCATGCGGAAGCAAGGGACAAGGTACGTCATTTGCATTTGTAACGGAAACATGTTTAGCATCGGTTTCTACTCATTCGTGGGTAGTGGATACTGGAGCTACTGATCATGTTTGTTACATTTTGCAGGGGTTCACACCAAGGAGGGTGCTGAAGAATGACGAGGTTACCATCTCGATGGGGAACGCAGCACAAGTGAGTGCAGCTGCCATTAGAGATTTCACCTTGTACTTTGATGATTCCGTTTTAACATTGAGAGATGTTTTGTATGTGCCGGATTTTCGACGGAACCTCATTTCAGTTTCCAAACTTTATGTTGATGGATATTCAGTTATTTTTGATAGTGGTGTTTCTATCATTGGCAATAAAGGTGTTATCTATCGTGGAATGCTGAATAATTCTCTCTATGTTGTTAACTGTAATCATAAGTCTTCCGCAAGTATTGCATGTAATTCATCCATAATTGATAATCCTAGGAAGAGAAAACTTACTTCTTCTGATGAGGATCTTACATATCTCTAGCACTTGAGACTGGGTCACATCAGCTTGAAGCGGATTCAAAGACTTGCAGATGACGGTACATTGGACCTAGTCTGGGCTGTACCTTATCAAGTCTGCGAATCCTGCATCGAGGGCAAGATGTCAACTAGGCCTTTCAAGGCTAGTCAGTCTCGAGCAGAGGAAGTGTTGGAATTGATCCATTCTGACTTATGTGGACCGATGTCCACGCAGGCTCGTGGAGGGTACGAGTACTTCGTCACTTTTATTGACGATTACTCAAGGTACGGATACGTTTACCTGCTTCGCTACAAGTCTAAATGCTTTGAGAAATTCAAAGAGTTCAAGGCTGAGGTAGAAAGGAAGGTCGGGAAAACTATCAAGTCGCTGTGATCTGACCGCGGTGGCGAATATCTCGGCAACGAGTTCCTGCAATATTTGTCAGAAAATGGGATTACATCCCAGTGGACTGCACTGGGTACTCCCCAGCAAAACGGTGTAGCTGAAAGAAGAAATAGGACTCTTATAGAGATGGTAAGATCAATGATGAGTTATGCAAACTTACCAATTTTGTTTTGGGGCTACGCATTGGAAACAACAGCTTACGTGCTTAATGTGGTGCCTTCTAAATCAGTTCCTAAGACGCCTTCTGAGCTCTTCCTTGGTCGCAAACCTAGTTTGAGCAAGTTTAGAGTATGGGGCTGTCCGGCACACGTACTGTCGAAGGAACCTGATAAGTTGGAAAGCAGGTCAAAAGTAATGTTGTTCATAGGGTATCCCAGGCAAACGAAAGGTGGTTACTTTTACTGTCCTGAGAGTCAACGAGTCGTTGTTAGCACCAACGCTAGATTCTTGGAGGACGAGTATGTGAGTAATCACAGGTCAAGGAGTGATATCGTTCTTCAAGAAATTGAGAACGAGAATGCAATTCCAAGGGAAGGGGAACGTGTAGATGTGGGTGCTCCTGTGAGAGGTACAACACCATTGACACGTTCTTCAGTGCAAGGTGCAGGACCACAAGTCGCTGCACCTACTACTGGCACAGCACCGATGCCTCGTCGTAGTGGGAGAGTTATTTTCCAGCTGGAAAGGTACATGTTCGTGGGTGAGTCTTCGGACTTGAGCCTGGAAGACGGACATGAGGACTCTGACCCACTGACTTACGAAGAGGCAGTGCAGGACAAGGATGTTGCCGAATGGCGTGTCGCCATGGATTCTGAAATTGAATCCATAACTGCTATGGATGTATACCAGAAAAGTGATTTGTCGGATGGCGTTAGGGCCATAGGGTGCAAATGGGTATACAAAAGAAAGAAAGGGGCGGATGGAAAGATCATGACTTTTAAAGCCAGGCTGGTGGCAAAGGGTTATAGTCAGAAAGAGGGCATTGACTATGACGAAACCTTTTCACCCGTAGCCATGCTCAAATCCATCCGGATACTCCTTGCCATAGCTGCGCATATGGACCTCGAGATCTGGCAGATGGATGTCAAAACCGCTTTTCTGAACGGTTACCTTGAAGAAGGTAGAGACATCTATATGCAGCAACCCGAGGGTTACATAAGCAAGGGCGAAGAACATCTTGTCTGGAAGCTTAGGAAGTCCTTGTATGGACTTAAGCAAGCTTCAAGGTCGTGGAACTTACGTTTCAACGATGTGATTAAATCCTATGGATTTGCACAGTTGGAAAACAAAAGTTGTGTTTACCGACTTTGTGTCAGTGAGAGCGTGGTTTTCCTTGCACTATACATTGATGACATACTCCTATTTAGAAACAACGAGGGAGTGATGTCCGAAATCAAAGTTTGGTTATCCGAACAGTTCCAAATGAAGGATCTGCGAGAAGCTGGCTACATTCTTGGGATTAAGGTCTTACGAGATCGTAAAAGAAGAATGTTGAGCTTATCCCAGGCATCCTATGTGGATACTGTGATAGCCCGGTTCAGCATGCAACTCGCCAAGAAAGGCTTGCTACCTTTCAGACATGGCGATCGTCTTTCTGGTGGGCAGTGTCCTCAGACACAGCGGGAGAAAGATGAGATGAGTCTTGTACCATATGCTTCGGCTGTGGGTAGTCTCATGTATGCGATGTTGTGTACCAGGCCAGATATCTATTATGTCGTTGGCATGGTAGCAAGATATCAGTCTAACCCTTGACAGGCGCACTGGACTGCTGTAAAGCATATCCTCAAGTATTTGAAAAGAACTAGGAATTTCTGCCTAGTTTATCAAAGTGAGGATTTGTGCCCTGTGGGTTATACAGACTCGGATTTCCAAGGGGACCAGGATGAGAAGAAATCGTCCTCGGGATATGTGTTTACCCTGGGAGGTGGAGCTGTATCTTGGAGGAGCTCAAAGCAGAAATGCATTGCTGACTCCACCATGGAGGCGGAATATGTCGCCGCCTCCGACGCCTCGAAAGAGGGGGTGTGGCTCCGAAACTACCTTTTAGAGTTGGGCGTGATCCCGATTTTGCCGAGGAGCATCACAATTTATTGTGATAACTCTGGTGCAGTGGCAAACTCAAAGGAACCGCGGTCTCACAGGGCAAGCAAACACATAGAGAGAAAGTACCATATCATACGAGAAATCGTATCGAGGGGCGATGTGCTGATTAAGAAGATTGACACTGCTGACAATCTTGCTGATCCGTTTACAAAGAGTTTGCCGCAGAAAGTTTACGAAAGACATATTCGTGAGCTAGGTCTGAGGTGGATGTCGACCACTAACAGTGGTTAAAGTGACAGCACACTAGATAGACGGACTGTATACTCTGTAATAGCATAGTTATGCTTCGAGTATAAGTGGGAGATTGATGGGTTTTGTATACTGAAAGCATTTATTACAATGAGTATACAAGGGTTTATTCTCCTATCTGTTAAACAATCTTACATGTGTGAACAATGGTATCCTCTTGTCTCACCGATAGGGACGATCATACGGCGTGTTGTAGATCGCAGAAGACAATATGATCACTTAAACTAGTGAGACATAACAGCGTATGAGGATACGTCTGTCCGGATGGCTGCGGCATTGTCGGAATAAATAGTCTGTCTTGGTTACTTGACATGCTGGTACGCAAAGGTGGCGTATTGATGGACCGCAGTGAGATGTATTCGTCTGTCTGACATCAGCGAATACAAGATCTCGTTATATTGATTGAGTCCAAACCCTAACGAAGGTTCAGTGGTTTGCACGGGTTGACTGTTGCTTTAACTTGCCATGGTGGAGAGCCTAAGTAACGTGCTCGTATATCCGCATCTTGGGTAATAGCAGTTCGTGTAGTACCGCCTGAGACTGGACTTAGGTAACTATATCCGAGTAATAGGATGGGGACATCCCCTGAGGAGCTCAATAACATTCATCGTGCCAAAGTCCTGCAGGCTGATTAAGTTCAGGCACGAGTGATAAGGTTTGAGTGGTACTACTCAGGAATTATAATATATTAATTAATTGTAGTTAGAGCTTGTCAGAGGCTCCGATTAATTAATGGATGCCCGGTAACCTTAAATATGGGGATTCTCAATTAATGCAACCCGTTCTCATAACGTGGTAATAAAGGGGTAGGTCAGTATTAATTCTGTGGTGAAAAAGAATTAATATTAATTAATTAATTGTGTCCTGGGTTGTGGACATAGGAATTAATTAATTTATAGGCCCACTTTATTATTTGCATTAAGTCCCAGGACTGGCCCAATTAAATATGCTGAATTGAGCCCAAAATGGCCCATTAGGGTTTCCAACCCTAGGTCTATAAATAGACAGCTCTCTCTCATAAGTCATAACACAGTTGAAACACCCTAACCCTAGAGAGAGAGTGGGCGCCGTTTTTGGGAGTTCAGAGGAGGAGAATTTCGATTCTGGTCCTGCTCAGAATACAGTTCTACGGAGTCCTCACTAGTAGTAGATCTGATCAGCATTGGGACACAGCCCTGAAGATCTAATCAGGAGAACAGATTTCTCTTCCCTTCTCTCTTTGATTTTCGAATTTAATCTAGAAATTAGATCTCAAATTTCTGTTTTCGCAGATTAATTCGGATCGCGTGGTTGAATTAGAATTTGGAATTCAAACGCGAAAGATCGGTTTAAACTCGACGGAGTTACGGTAAACCCTAAATCCACAATTCTTCGTATTAAATTCATAGGAGAATGCTAGGGTTTTGAGAATTTGAATTATGAGCAATATCCATAGATCGATCCGATTCAGTTTGGTTTTGGTGATTCGGTTCACGGAAAAACCCTACAGAAGCCTGCAGAGATGTCTGAAGGAAATATTTCTAAAACTAAGAGGAAATCTGGTTTGGAGGAATTTGATTATGCACCATCACCACCATACCCAACCAGATTTAAGAAGCAAAAAGAAGAACAGTTCAAGAAATTTCTGGAAATGCTGAAACAAATTCATATCAATGTACCATTGGTGGAAGCACTTGAGCAGATGCCAACTTATGTGAAGTTTTTGAAGGATATTTTGTCAAAGAAAAAGAGGTTGAAGGAATTTGAAACAGTTTCATTGTTTGAGGAAGTAGGTGGACCTCTAAGGAGACAGATTCCAGCTAAGTTAAAGGACCCAGGGAGGTTCACTATTCCTTGTTCTATTGGAGGTCGAGATGTGGGTAGGGCTCTATGTGACCTAGGAGCAAGTGTAAATTTGATGCCATTATCAATTTTTAAAAAATTGGGCATTGGAGGAGCTAGACCTACCACCATTTCTCTTCAGTTAGCAGATAGATCCACTGTACATCCTGAAGGAAAGATTGAAGATGTGCTCGTGAGGGTAGATAAGTTCATCTTTCCTGCAGATTTTATAATCCTGGATTATGAAGCAGACAGAGAGGTGCCAATTATCCTGGGAAGACCATTTCTTGCCACAGAAAGAACACTGATTGATGTAGAAAAAGGAGAGTTAATTATGAGGGTACAGGATGAACAAGCTACTTTTAACTTGTTTAATGCCATGAAGGTTCATGATGACCCTGAAGAATGTTTTTCTGTGGAGGTACTGGAGTCAGTAATAGAAGAATATTTTGAGAAAAATCATTCTGGGAAGGAAGATGATGCTGAGGAATTACCAAGTGAAGCTGCAGCATGGGTAGAGCAAGGGGAAAAGTTTGGGGGAGTTCGGCAACCATTTGAGCCATTGTATTTGTTATCTAGAGAAATAAAAGGGACCAAGTCTTCTATGGAGGAACCTCCAGAATTAACCCTAAAACCTTTACCTGCTCACCTGAAGTATGCTTACCTGGGAGAATCAGACACATTACCTGTGATCATAGCAGCAAATTTGAAGGAAGAACATGAGCAAAGTCTGTTGTAACTGTTGAGAAGACATAAGCGAGCAATAGGATGGACTATATCTGACATCAAGGGGATAAGTCCTACAATCTGTATGCATAAAATTTTGATAGAGGAAGGGAATAAAAATTCTATTCAGCCACATAGGAGATTAAATCCCAATATGAAAGAGGTAGTGAAGAAAGAGGTGATTAAATGGCTGGATGCAGGGATCATCTTTCCCATATCTGATAGTTCTTGGGTGAGTCCTGTGCAATGTGTTCCCAAGAAGGGAGGAGTCACAATGGTTCAGAATGAGAACAATGAGATGATCACTACAAGGACATTAACTGGATGGAGAATTTGCATTGACTACAGAAAGTTGAATGATGCAACAAAGAAGGATCATTTTCCTTTACCATTTGTAGATCAGATGTTGGATAAGCTAGCTGGACAGGAGTTTTACTGTTTGGATGGATATTCAGGGTATCATCAGATAGCAATAGCTCCAGAACATCAGAGTTTAACCACATTTACTTGTCCCTATGGAACTTTTGCTTTTAGGAGAATGCCTTTCGGAATATGCAATGCTCCATCAACATTTCAGCGTTGTATGATTGCTATTTTCTCTGAGATGATAGATAATGGATTGGAAATTTTTATGGATGACTTCTCAGTATTTGGGAAGGATTTTGAAGCATGTCTGGTGAATTTGGAAAAGGTTTTGAAACTATGTGAGAAATCACAGTTGGTGCTGAACTGGGAAAAGTGTTGTTTTATGGTACAACAAGGAGTGGTCTTAGGACACAAGATATCAAAAGCTGGAATGGAAGTTGATCCAGCCAAAATTGAGGTGATAGAAAAGATGGCAGTACCAAGTTCAGTCAGGGCAGTTAGGAGTTTTTTGGGGCATGCAGGATTTTACCAAAGATTTATAAGAGAATTTTCAAAAATTGCAAAGCCCTTATCTGAGTTGCTTGAGAAAGATAGGAAGTTTGAATTTTCTCCACAATGTATGGAAGCATTCTTGAAACTGAAATCTGCTCTGATTTCTGCACCAGTTATGCAACCACCAGATTGGAATTCTCCATTTGAACTCATGTGTGACGCCAGCAATTATGCTTTAGGAGTAGCTTTGGGGCAGAGAAAAGAGAAAATATTCAGGGTGATCTACTATGCAAGTCGAACCCTTGATGGAGCTCAGAGAAATTATACAACCACGGAGAAAGAGTTGTTGGTTGTGGTGTTTGCCTTTGACAAATTCAGATCATATCTGGTGGGGTCCAATACAGACCACTCAGCAATCAAGTACCTAATGGCCAAGAAGGATGCCAAGCCAAGGTTAATCAGGTGGATATTGCTACTACAGGAGTTTGATATAGAAATCAGAGACAAGAAGGGAACTGAAAATCAAGTAGTAGACCATCTTTCCAGATTGGAAAACCTCAATGAAGAAGAAGAGATTGAGCAAGTTAATGATAAATTTCCAGATGAGCAGCTGATGAGATGTGAAGAGGAAGCCCCATGGTATGCCGGCATGGCTAACTATTTTGCTACTGGGAGGAAACCCTATGGAATCAAGGGGCAGCAGTTGAAAAAGTCTCTTCATGACACGAAGTACTACTATTGGGATGATCCAATGCTGTACAGACAAGGATCAGATCAGATTTTTAGGAGGTGTGTACCAGAGAAGGATGTGCAAGCAATTCTGGCAGACTACCATGCTGTAGCATACGGAGGACATTATGTTGGACAGAGAACAGCCGCAAAAGTTCTTCAGTCAGGTTTCTTTTGGCCCACTATTTTTAAAGATTCATTTTCATATGTGAGGAATTGTGATAGATGTCAGAGGGTTGGAAACTTGCCTGCTAGAAATGCAATGTCATTGAACAACATAATCGAGGTGGAATTGTTTGATGTGTGGGGAATGGATTTTATGGGTCCATTTCCAATGTCTTTTGGGAATGAGTATATTTTACTGGCAGTTGATTATGTGTCTAGGTGGGTTGAAGCATGTGCTTGTGCCCGCAATGATTCAACTACAGTAATGAAGTTCCTCCACAAAAATATTTTCACCAGATTTGGCACACCAAGAGCTTTAATCAGTGATGAAGGCACTCACTTCATCAATAAAAGTTTTTCTGCAATGTTGGCTATGTATAATGTTACCCACAGAGTTTTCACAGCTTATCATCCGCAGACTAATGGGTTAGCAGAGCTTTCCAACCAGGAAGTGAAGAGTGTTCTTGAGAAGGTGGTGAATGTTACCAGAAAGGATTGGTCTAAACATTTAGATGATTCACTCTGGGCCTACAGGACTGCTTATAAAACTCCTTTGGGAATGTTACCTTATAGTTTGGTCTTTGGGAAGGCTTGTCACTTACCTTTGGAGTTAGAACATAAAGCATACTGGGCAACAAGAAAGTTGAATTCGGATCCAAAATGCAGTGGTGCAAAGAGGATGTTGCAGTTGAATGAGCTTGATGAACTAAGGTTGCAGTCATATGAAAATGCCAAGATATACAAAGAGAAGGTTAAGAAATGGCATGACAGCAGGATTTCTGAGAGGAAATTTGAAGAAGGACAGAAGGTTTTATTGTTCAACTCCAGGTTGAAGCTATTTCCAGGGAAGTTGAAATCTCGGTGGTCAGGACCCTTCGTAGTCATCAAGGCATATCCACATGGAGCAGTGGATTTGAAGAATGAGGATACTGGAGAAACATTCAAAGTAAATGGAGCTAGGGTGAAGCACGATCATGGAGGAAGCATAAACAGAGAGAAGGCTTCCATTCCCATTGAAGAACCTTAAGCATCGGTGCCCCTGAACCAATGGAAGGAGTTTCATTGAAAATGCAATTAGGCTGGTTCAGGGAGTAATATCTTTAAATTATTGCATAATATTATTTCTATCTTATTTATAGTTTAGTAGTATTTACTTCTAGTGCTACAACATGTAAATAGCATGATTTCTATATTATAAGTAGATGAACATTATGCATTAGAGTAAATTTAGAGTTAATTTCATATGTCTTAGAATATTTTAAGTTTTTATTATATAATAGATTAAAGAAAATCTGAAAAAAATAAATAATAACATATATATTTTCACATTGTGTCTAGTAAGTAAGTAACTACAGGAATTTTGCAGAAAAGGTGGACACATAGAAGGCAAGTAACCGTTGAAGAACTGTCGCTGACGTCATTGGAGGCGGACTCACCTTTTGGCAGGTTTTTGTGGCAGTTAATTTTTGAATTTATATTATGTCGTTTCAAAGGAAGTCGAAAGGGTTTCTAGTTTTTGTATATATCATTTCCACTTTATAATTCTGAAAAACCAAAAAGAAATATCACCATTTTGAGTATTTGAAAGAAGAAAACGACAAGCGAAACAAGAAAAGCCGAAGGACTGTGAGGTTAAATAGCCAATGTAAGTACTCTTTCTCTCTCGTTGTTTATCGACATTGTGAATTGTAATTAGAGAGAGAACATGAGAAAACATGCAGCCAACGGTAAATGTTGAAATTTGAGTTTTCTGGAATTTGTTTTGAAAATTTGCTTCTCTGAAATTTATACGAAGCTTCTTGTGAATTCTATGTCTGAGGGTTGTGAATGGTTATGACATTGTGATGGGTAGTCGATTCTTAGGGCTAAAAATGTGTTATGCTTTACGCATGCGAAAAAAGGGGGGGTAATTCGTTTTCTTTCTAGGGTGACTTGAAAATTTTGATTCGAGTAAGGGAAATTACTTAAACCTATCATTTTTCTTGAGTCTGTGAACCAAACTTTCTGAATGATTTACTGAAGCATAAAGTTTGGGGGAGGGTATTTTTTCCTTACTTGGATGAACTGTTGTGAGATAGGTTGTTTTTGTTAGAAATGAGGTGATCTATTTGTGTATTATGTTTGCAAGGATATCTCGTGCTTATTTTTTGAGTTGGGTTGAGTACAGAAACATCAAAGATGAAAACCAAAAACCCTGCGAAAAGAAAGCCTGGATCAGTGGAAGAAAGTCCAACCCCAAGTTCTGAGAAGAAGGGGAAAGCACAGGAAAAACCAGTGCGAAAGTCTGGCCAGACTGCTTTGGCAACTATGGCTAGCAGGAATGCCAAACTCCCGCAAACAAGTGCGGACAATCCGGTGGAAGTGCTAGACGAGGAAGCACCTGTCGTGAAAAAGGGAGTGCAATCTGAGAAATCAAAGAAGGCGAAGGCAGATCCTTTACAAAATCTGGTAGATGCTGCCGCGAAGTTGCAAGTGACTGAAGAAAAAGAGAAATCAACGGGGAGCAAGAAGGTTACTCCAACTTCTTCAAGCACAAAGAAGAAGGAGTCAAATTTAGCTAAGAAGGAGCAGAAGAAGCCAATCACAAAAGCTCAAACCAAGAAAACAATTACCCCAGCAAAAGAATCTAGACAGAAGAAGATTGAGATAGGAAAAAATCTGAAGAGGAAATCTCTGAGAATGAAGAAAGTGAGGATGCAGAGCAAGAAGAAGAAGCAAGTCAAGAGAGTGGGGAAGCGAAAACCGAATCTGAAGGTGAGCAGAATTCAGAAGAGAGTGATGCTACTGCATCAGAAGAGCAAGCATCAGATGAGGAGGAACTCGAAGAAGAGTCAGAGAAGTCAGAGGCCGAAGAAGAAGAACCTGACGAAGAAGAGGTTGATTCAGAGGAAGAAGAGGGAGAACCAGCGCAGAAACCACAGAAAGTTAACAAGAGAAAAAGGGAAGAGGAAGTTCCAGCAAGCGAGCAAGAGCCAATCCCGAGAAATCCCAAGACAGGAAAGAGGATTAAAGTCATTGCGGTGAAAGAAGGAGAGACATCTGGCAAGTCTCAGAAAAAGGAAAAGCTGAATCAGAAATAGCAACTCAAGAAGGGAAAGAAGAAAGTGGAAGAAGAAAAGGCCTTGACTCCAGATGAAATTGACAACCTTCCCAAGTTCTCATCCAGACTACACAAAGAAAGGATGAAGTTTGTCATGGAAAGGCAGCTGTTAATCGAAAGAGGCTTCAAGAACTTAAAGGTGTTACCTGCAGATTTGATGAAGCAGATTGAGCAGCAGGGGTGGGAAAGCTTTGTGGTTCCACCGCCTTTCCCCATCATTGCATTGGTCAAGGAATTTTATGCAAACTGTGAACAACCATCTGCTGAGAGGCCTGAAATTGTTGCTACTGTTCGAGGAAAAGAAGTGAGGTTAAATGTTGAAGCAATTCATGAGGTATTTGGAACTCATGCGCCTGAGCCAGATGAGTTTATAGAGATCTGCCTTGCGCCCACAAAGAAGCAGTTAGATGACGCACTGAAGGTGGTAGGACTCCTGGGAGCACATTGGAATGATGAGGCGAAAGATAACACATATGTGCTCTCCAAGTTCCTGCATTCGGAGGCAAATTTGTGGCTGCTGTTTTTGAAAAACAGGATCAGCCCGACCACCCATAACACCAACATTGGTCAGGACCGCATCCTGATGATTGTTGCCATTCTGAAGGGCGAACCGATCAACTATGCACCATTTTTGGTTGATGTTGTTGGCTACTCTGCCTCAAAGGCACGAGGACCTCTCTTCTGCCCATCCTTGATATCTGAGCTTTGCAAGAAAGCTGGAGTTCCATTTCATGACGAAGAGCCGCGCAAGACTATGAGAACTCATTTCAATGTTGGGTATCTGCGCCAAAGGCATGAGAACTCCCAGAAGAAGGAAGGAGTGGAGCCCTTGTCAGCTAACCAGTCTTCTGTGCAGGTTTTGCAGGGTAAGTTGGATGATATCTCTGAGCAAAGCACCCAGCTCCTGAAGGAATTTGAGGACCTCCATACCATGATGATGGAGATGCAATTTCAAACCGAAGAATTGGTGAAGGAGGTGCGGAACAAGAAAGTCGAAAAAGGGACGTCTGCTGCTGGAAAGAAGAAGAAGCCTACTTGAGGGCTGTGGTCAATTCTAAACTCTACCTTTTGAACAAAAACTCTGTTTTTAATTGATGTTTGTGTGGATGTGTTGGGTGAATTTGTGGACCCATTGTTTTTAGTTTGTTTGGTTAGGTTGATGTTTTTATTTTTGAATGGATGTTTAGCTTGTTTAGTTGATGGTGCAAGCAAGTGCTATAAGGTTTCGATAGTTTGTCTATTCTCTTGTCTTGAGCTTAATGATGCGGGTGTGTGAGTAATCTCTTTCTCTTGAAATTTCGTAAATGATAATTGAGTGATTGAGAGTCAGCCCCCAAGATTTTCAAGTTTAATCTTAGGATGATAGGCTAGCTTGAGGGACAAAGTCTGTAGTTGTTTGGTTTTTGAAAACCTGATATGCTACGTGCTTTTGTTTAAATGGTACTTTAGTTGTGCTGAGAAAAAGAACATGTGAGATGCCACCTACCTGAAAATGTTAGGCCATTTGAGACGAAATTTGAATGAGTATTACATGAGGAAATGATTTAGGCAGTCTCTTCATCTTTGTGCTTGCAGAAGTTCTTTTCATTGTACATCATTTACCTTTGCACCTAGATGCCTTGAGCCTTTTTGTTGACTCTGACCATAAAAGATGTGAGCTATTTACCCATACACTCACTCTGATTTGAGAGGTAGGCTTGCTTAGGTTCTTTCACTTAGCGATCAGAAGAATAATAAAAGATAGAGTTGTAATAGATTGAAAGTGTAGAAGCCTGAGAGCTTGATTGTAAATAAACCATGCTGCAGCCTGTAAGTGGCATGAGTATAAAAAAAAGAAAAGAAAAAAAAAAGAAAAGAAAAGTAGAAAAATTAGATGGGACGAATAACCATCTAGAAAAAAAGAGGCTTTATGAGTCTGAAAACAGTTGTAGCTCTTTTTATGCAACACCAAGAATAAATTCTAAATGGAAGACCTGTAGCATGCCTCTCAAATTCATTAGCCACTTCTTCCATAATGCTCATACCTTAGCCATAGCCTTACATTAGAAGCTCAAAAAGACCTCTTGATCTTGATGTGATAAAATTTCTATTAGTGGAGAATGTGTCGAAATTTGAAGGTAGTCAAAAACAGTGGCATCAATGATCATGGGAGCTGAAATGGAAGTTAAGTTTAAACTTGTAGCACTTGTTAGCTATCTTGCTGAAAAGTTTTGCAGCTTTGATTATCAAGTTAGTTTAGATTGCTTTGATTAAACTTATTAAATTGTGGTGGCTGAAGCTTGATTACTTAGGAGTCATGAATGAAATTTTTCTTCTTTACTTGTTTGGTGTGAACTGAAAGCTTCAAGACAAGAATATGAAAATTAAGTTCCCTTGTTTTGTTTGAGTCTTTGTTGTTTGGGGACAAGCAACGTCTTAAGTTTGGGGGAGTGATAACTCTCTTAAAGAGTTATTATTTTGTGTTGAACTTAGTTAATTACGTCTTAGAATAGTCTTGTTTTATAGGATAAATGGTATAATATAGGTTATTTGGTTAGTCTATTAAATTATAATAGAAGTAAAATATAAACTAAATTGCTTTTTTTTTGTGGAATGAGTTTCGAATTAACCAAACGGTCACGCGCCAGAATAGGTGATTGCATTTCCTTTCTCTTTAGCTCTGATGGTGCCTAGCTACTGCAGGATGAATTTGTTTTGGTCTTTGATATTCAGCATCACATCCTTCTCTCACAGTCCAGCTAATGCTACTCCCAGGCTAGAGCATCACAAAATAACTAAAGCAGAAAATAGATAACAGAAATAAAACTAACTAAATGACAGAAATAAAATGAAAGCAGTAAAATTTCAAGGCTATCTCAATTACCAAAGAGTCTGAAACTCTTAGATAGCCCAAAGTACCTCTCCTCTTAAGCATCATTCAATAAGGTCGAAGCCTTCTCTTTGTCGAATCCTCCACCAAAGTATTGCTTCTTTCATTTCCTCTTCTTGTAATCAACACAAACATACACTTCAGTCAAAATCCTCTTGGGAACTGATTCATTGCATGCAGCCATATGTGTCACATCTCTTTCCTTTGTAGAACATTGAACTAGGTAGACCAAACATCTATCAAAAATTGAATTCTTGATTCCAGGATCGAAATATTTGATCAAGTCTTCCTCCACAACTTCATTCATATGATTGACTTGCTGTTGTTCCTCAAAGCCATTGCAACCTTCTCTCAACAAAATATCTTCCATGGAATTCAAAGAGCTAAACTCTTGGACCATGTACCAAATATCAGGTGGTTTTGGATTTTTCAAGGGTAATGTGTCTTCACCCTCCAAATCATCATACTCCAAATAAGGTAACAAAGAGTCCAATACCAGTTCTGGTTGTTCAGTGGGTAGAGTATGTAACTCCCCATGTGACAACTCAAGAGATTCAGATTTTTGAAAGTTTTCAACACCACATAGCTCCTCAAACTCATTGTAATCATTTTCAACTTGCTCGGACTCCATGTACAACTCTTCATGCATTTCCCCAGCAAAAACATCAAACACTTCAGTTGCAGGACACTCCTTCATTTCGTCATTTTGCTTTTTCACCCCAAGTGGAAAAAGTGGTGGTGGAGTTGTAAACTTCCTCTTAGCAGTCATATGCTCCTCCTGTGCTACAGCATGAGGTGCAGTCTGTTTCTGTGATTCTTTTTTAGCTTCTTGACCCTGTGCAGGGGAAAATCCCTCAGGTTTCCTGTCACTCCTCAATATTAATGCCTTGACATGTTCTTTTTCTGGCCTCTGATTGAAAGTGTCACTCACTGGTAAGCCTTGTGGTCTATTTCTCAGCTCGGTTGTCAATTTCCTAACTTGCATTTCCAAACTTCTAAGTAAAGCAGCTTGGCTTTAAATAAGGGCATCTTGACTCTGACTCATTGCTGCATTTTTTGTAACAAATTCCTTGAGCATATCCTCCAATGAATTCAGCTGCTTCCCAAGTGGTGCTTCAGTTCTTTGCTGATTTTGCTGTTGGAAACCAGAACTCCCAGACTTATGCTGCTCAGATGCTGCAGCATTGGAATTTCCTGACTCATACCATAAAAGATTGGTATAGTTCCTCCACTTTGGGTTGCATGAGTTAGAATATGGATTATTCCCCTGGTTCTGCTGATAATTTAGATTTTCTTCACAGCATACAGATGTTGGATGAGCTGGACACTCTTCAAACTTGTGTACTTATCCACAATAAATGCATGATACCACTTCTAACAATGGTTGGGGATGAAAGTTATGCTCAAAAGTCTCAATTGCTGAACCTATTGCTGCTAATGGTGCTGTAACAGCAGACCTCATTGTTGGCATTTGTGCAGTATGAGCATCCACTTCTAGAATTCCTGGAACTTTTTGAGTTAATGTTGGAGCAGCTCTTGGATTTTCCCATTGATAGTTGTTGGATGATATCAGGTTCAGCAGTTGACATGCTTCCTCATAGGATTTGGACAATAAGGCTCCACTTGCTGATGCATCCAACATCATCCTTGAGTTTAAATTCAGCCCAAAGTAGAATGTCTCAATCTGAATGTAATTAGGGATCCCATGGTAGGGGCACCTTCTTAGCAACTGCTTAAACCTTTCCCAAGCTTCACTCACATATTCATCTTCTTGCCTAAAAGATACAATCTCATTTCGAAACATGGCAATCTTTGCAGCTGGGAAGTACTTGATCAAGAATTTTTCAGTTAACTCATTCCAAGTGGTGATAGAATTAGGTGGAAATGAGCTCAACCATGATCGAGCGCTATCCCTCAATGAGAAGGGAAATAGCCCCAGCCTTAGTGCCTCTGGACTCACACCTTGCAGCTTGAAAGAGTAACAAACTTCTAAGAAAAATTGCAAATGAAGATGAGGATCATCGGTGGGTTGGCCACTAAATCGACCTACAAACTCCAGCATTTGGAACATTACCGGCTTCAACTCAAAATGGTTAGCTTCAATTTTAGGCCACATAATGCTTGGTTTCAGCTCCTGGGACAATGGGTTTGCATAACAACGAATAGGTTTGTTTTTATCATTAGCCATAGCCAAGATATTTCCCAAGTTGATTCCACCATTTCCAGCAACACCACCTTGATTTGTCATCTTTTTTGTTTTGTTCACAAACTTTTCACACCTGAAGATTAAAACACTATAGCACCTTGTTAATCAAACAAGTAAAAATAATAAAAACAAAATGAAAGCAGTAATCAAGCAATATAATAGCATTCAGACTCAAAAACAACACTCCCTGGCAACGGCGCCAAAAACTTGTTGTTGCTGCAGCAGGGTAACTACAGAACTATGCGCAAGTATACGCAATTGACAAGTAATATAGTCTAGGAGACCAGATATCGAACCCTAGAGAGTGTTTAATCAAGCCGTGCACACAATATTGCTTGCAAAATAGGTTTGTGTGATGATTTCTAAACTAAAATTGTAGAAATGCATAAATGATAAAACCAATTAAAGCTAAAATGATTAATAACTGTTCTGACCAAATTATGACCATAAAAACTTCAGAAATACGGTTTAACAAAGCGAGAAAATACACTTGGGTTGCTAACTTTTGGTTATCTACTTTCCTATATGCTGCAGCATGGGTCAGACATCAATTCTGGGTCTTGTAACCTCTCTCTACACTGCCTAGCATGTTTTCACACTACTAGATCTGCATTTTCTTATTAATCTTCATATGTCTATGACAGAATTAATCATCAAATGAAATTATCAAAACAGGGGTTCTTACAAGTCTCAAGTTCTTTGTATGTCTACACAAGAATTTAAGATTGATTATGACTTCCTAAGCCTAGATCTCCTTTCGGTCTCCCTAGGTAAATATTCCTTGCCACCGTCGTGTTTAAGGAATCAAACAAACCAAAATCATAATTAAACACCAGATTTGAAACAAGAACAGCTTTAGCATATATTCAAGCAAATAAACCAGTCAACAACCCAAGCATTATGAGTTTAGCTCATGTTCAAACTAAAAAGAAAATAAATAAAAATGGCTAAAATCCAACTATCATTCATCCTATCATCTAAAAACATAAATGGAGATGCAGAAAAACCAGCAGCAATGTGTCCAACTGCTGCTCTTCTTCTTCCTCCATCTCTGCGCTGCAGCCCTCATATTTTCCTCTCTCTAAAAACTTGGCTTGTTGAAGAAGAATAATTGTTGAAAAATATTTTTCTCTCTCTTTGCTCTCAAAATATCTTCAATCCTTTTACTTCCAATGAATCTCCATCCTACACATGGCTCTCCATCCTGCCCTTTGACTCTGATAGCTCACATAGTTGACACCTGTCCAACTTTTGAGACAAAATCTGAAAAGTGAGCGGATGCTGTCTGCAGGTGGTCCCCCCGGTGCTGTCTCTCAGCTTCCAGTAATGCTACTCCTATGCTGCAGCATAACTTTCAGCGGATTACTTTTCACTTCTTTGGTATGAAATTTGGTTAATATCACTCCTTTTCCTTGCAAAACAACTAAAAACAACAAAACACAACTATACAAGACACACAATGTAGACAATGATAAATACAACACAAAAACAACCTAATACGAGTTAGAAACACTAAAAAGAACATAAAAGACACCTATACAACACTAAAATAATAACTCCTTAAGGGAGTTATCACCCACCCTTGGAGGAACCTGATACTCAAATTACAACAAGGGGTGCCCTTCTTTTAGTCCAAGAGGTCAACCAGATGACGGAAGTAATCAAGCAACTTATGGCTGAAACAGAAGCAGAGAGAGCCAAGGCTGCAAGGAGAGACAAAGAAAGACAACGAGAAAGGCTGCGCCTAGAATACTCTGATGATGAAGATCCCAACACCATGGCAAGGAGATACAGACCACAGTCTGGAAATGAGGGATTTGTTATTCGTATCACTTCCAATAACTATGAACTCAAAACCGGCTTGATTCAGATGGTTCAACAGAACCAATTTGGTGGCTGAGCGGTGGAAGATTCATACACTCATCTCTGAATGTTTGTGGAGGTGTGTGAGACCATCAAGCATAATGGAGTTATCCAGGATGTGATCCGTCTGCACTTGTTTCCCTAATCACTTCGGGATCAAGCTCGGACGTGGGTTTACAACCCTAGATTGCAGCAACATCCGCACTTGGTAAGATCTCCGAGCAGAGTTTCTTGTCGCCTTTTTTCCACCATCTGTGATTATTCAGAAAAAGATGGAGATCTTGCAGTTCCACCAAAAGATGGACGAATCTTTATTCGAGGCATGGAGCAGGTTCAATAAACTGTTGAGGAGTTATCCCGGCCATGGAGTTGACACCAAGGAGCAGGCTCATATCTTCTACAGAGGGTTAAATGAAAGAACTCAAGAATCGGTGGACAATGCAGCCGGAGGTTCTGTGATTAGAAAGTCCACTAACAAAGCCCTCAAGCTGTTCAAGAAGATGGCCTTGCATACTCAACAATGGGCCAATCCAAGGTGTCCTTGATAAGCTCATTTTTCTACTCTCTTATCGCATTGTTTCTCTTTTCTTTTATGCATTTTAGTTTGTTTTCTTGAATAAATTGAGCATGAGTATATATTAGAGGGTTCTATGCTTGTCATGCGCAGGTTTTAGGCCAAATCCAATGGAAACCCATACTGAAAGCAGCAGATGTTCAAAGAAGCAGTCACGACTACTTCCACAGATGGAATCTGAGCTAAAAGAGCATGGCATTTGAAATATCTTTAAATTAGGTTTCCAACGCAACTAGAATCGGGTCAATCGGAGTTCGGGAGTGAAAGTTATGACTAATATTGTAAGACTGCACAGAAGGGTCGAAAGTGGCGAAAATGGTCTCTGTTTCGACCGAGTTGAAGGCTATCTTGACCGGGGCAGATCCATCTCGGCCGGGGCAATGTTCATCTCGACCGGGGCGAATTATTTTGGCGTTTTGGGCGAGAATTGCTTGGGATTCAAGTTACACATCAATTTGGAAGCAATGAAGACCCCAAAAGGTAAGTTTCAACCAAGAAAATCATTCCTTTTGAAGCCATCAATTCAAGAAGGAAATTCCTACCATCCAAGGCCTCAACCCTACTACTATGTAAACTCTTTAATAGCTCAGAATTAGGGCCCCCCTTTTCAGTCCTTTTTCAGTTCCCCTTTGAGTTATTAATTTTTCAGAGTTGTTTTTACTTTAGTTTTTGTCAGAATTCCTCTTTAATTTTTATTTAGTTTTAATGCAATGATAAATTTTCCCTGCAATGTTTATTTTCAATATGTTAGGCTAGAACCCTAAACTGTTTTGATTCAATAATTCAAACCCTTTAATTGGTTTAAATCCTATGTTTTATTTTAAATCTATTCTCATCGAAGGATCGAGAGATGAAAATTGAAGTAGGTTTCAGTTATTAATCGAAGGACCGAGAGGTGAAGGTTAGTAATAGGAAGTTAGGATTTAATACTTTTGATATTCTGTCCGACCAAGAAGAATTCAATCGTAGGAAAAAATCTAATCTTTATTGAAATTGATTGATTGGTGTGTTTGAGACCGAGAGGAGATAACCACTAGTTAGTAATTTAGGATTTAATTGCCCGACCAAAGAATTAATTACACACTAATAGATTTTCCACCAAAATTATCTTTTCTGGGTTTAAATATTTGTTTCTTGCATGTTGATCAGATTGGTAGATTTCCCTAAAATCTGTGCTTTTTAATATTTGAATTTTCTCCCTTTAATTACTTGTTTTGAAAAACCCCAAAACCCTTCAAATTGATTTGCCCATACAAAAGCTCTGAAAACCATATTCAGTACGTGATTCTCCCTTGTTGTACTATCTCTGTGGGATCGACCAACCCTTGGGTTGTCTATAAATTTATTTGCCCTTTGCTATAATTTGTATGCAGATTTAGCATCGATCAAATTGGCGCCGTTGCCGGGGATAGTCAGACGGCGAGTCGTTACTGGATTATTTGAAGAACTTCTAGATTGGGTTGTATTTTCTTTTTTCTGATTTTTTTTAGTTTAGTGTTTTTTCCTTTGTTTTTGGATTCTGTTCGCTATTCTTTCGTGTGCGTGTGTTGTGTTTTTTAGTCGTGTCTGTTTTGGCCGAGGAGAGTCCCACCATGGTCGAGACAAATTCTACATCCCGGTCGAGACAGCATCAGCCACGGCTGGGAAAGCCTGATTTTTCCTCGTTCTCTGTGCAGGTGCATGAACACGCGGAACAAAGGGAAGGCACTCAAACTTTTCATACCAGAAATCGAAGCAGCCTGCAAGAACAACAAAAAGAAAGGGAAAAGATTGAATTTTGAGATGGAAGCAAACCCGGAAGCCCCGCTTCAGAACAAGACACCAGAGGAACAGAGAAAATTTTTCAATGAGGTGCAGCAAATAAGGGCGCAACTTCTTGGAGCCCAAGCCACCCACGCGGAGCAAGCCGCAAGACCGGTGGAACTAAATAACAGACATGTGGTGGTGCCACAGAGGTCCATCTTAGACCGATTTTTACCACAGCAGGAAGAGGCTGGATTCAGAGTTGGCATCAATGCCAACAACTTTGAGCTGCGTACAGGACTGATATAGAGGGTGCAACAGAATCAGTTTGGGGGGAGAGTCGTTGAAGATCCATATGCCCACCTCATCCTGTTCATAGAGGTGTGCGATACAGTGAAGCAGAATGGAGTCCCCCAGGACGTCATCCGGATGAGACTCTTCATGTTCTCACTTAGAGACGAGGCAAGGTCTTGGTATGCTGGGCTTGACAAAAGCCAAATTGGGACATGGGAGGAGCTTCGAGCAGAATTCCTCACCAACTACTTCCCACCGAGCCTGTTGTTGAAGAGGAAAGCGGCCATCACCACATTCAAACAGCTCTATGATGAGTCCCTACATGAAGCCTGGAAGAGGTACAAGGAGCACCTGCGACTCTGCCCTGGACATGGAATAGATCTCGAGATGCAGGTTTGCCATTTTTATGAGGGTCTGAACCCTCACATGAAGGAGATGGTGGATGCATCTGCTGGCGGGATCCTGATGAAGAAGAGTGGTGCAGAGAGTATGAGATTATTGGCAGACATGGCCCTGAACAGTCACCAGTGGCCAACTGAGAGACAGATGCCAGTGAAAGCAGTGGAGACAAAGCCAGAATTTGATGTGGTTGCGGAGGTGAAGAAGCTCCGAGACGAAGTTGAGAAGCTAGGAACAGCTAAGGTTGCTGCTGTTACTACTGAGCCAAGCATGGCGATTGTTCTGGTGGAGGCTGAATACATCAACCGGGGAGCAAGCAGTTCATCTGGATCTACGAATTCGGAGGTAAATTACATAGGCGGTGGTTATCACAATAACTACCGAGGTAATCAGGGGTATCACTATAACCATGGGCGATCTCACCCTGGTTTTTCTTATGCTAACCCCGCTGCTGCAGAACACCCTCCTCTGGTTTTGATGTAGGTACAAGAAGCGAGATTGTTGAGAGAAAAAAGTTTGTGCTGGAGGAGACACTGAAAAATTCATCAAGAGCTAAGACAATAGGTTTGGCAAGGTCGAGAACGAAGTAAAAGGGATGGCTAATCACATGCAACTGATGACAAAGCACTTGCAGATGATTGACACCCAACTGAGTCAGATAGCCACTACCTTGGGTACTCAGCACAAGCCGGGGCAACTTCCGAGCACAATAGAGACAAATTCAGCAAAGGCAAAGTCAGTAAATGCCATCTCGCTTCGATCTGGAAGGAGATATGAAGGTTCGAGCAACCCGGAAGGAGGATTCAGTGAAATAGAGGAGGAAAATCCCGTGGAAGACCTCTCTGTTTCGACCGAGATGAAGTCCATCCCGATCGAGGCAGAAAAAAGCAGGACGGCTGAGGCAGAAGCTAGCCCGGTCGAGGCAGAGAAGGACAGCCTGGCCGAGACAAGCTAAACATGGCCGGGGCAGAAGCAAAGCAGGACAGCCGAGACAACCGCATCTCGGTCAAAACAGAAGCCCAGACTGGGCGAGAAAGAAAAAGAGAAGGAGGAAAGAAGAGTTGATCTAGTTACTCCCATGCCTTTCCTGCAGAGATTCGCTAAGAAAATGGAAGATTCTAAATTCACTCGTTTTGTTGAAAATCTTAAAAAAGTGAACATTAACATTCCTCTTGTTGAAGCTCTCAGGGAGATACCGGGATACATGAAGTTCCTCAGAAAACTGATGAGCGAAAAGAAGCAATTGATGGAGAATAAGACAATGAGGATTCATGAGGAGTGCAGTTTACTGTTGCAGAAGCAGATCCCCATCAAGAGATCGGACCCAGGCTGTTTCTCGATACCTATCGAGATTGGAGGAAAGGAATTTCAAAATGTGCTTTGTGACACCGGGGCAAGCATTAACCTGATGCCCTGGTCCATCTACAAGAAGTTGGAGATTGGGAGAGATGAGAGCCACCACGATTACTCTCCAGATGGCGGACCGATCTGTGTCCAAGCCCAAAGGAATTGTAGAGGATGTCTTAATTCGTGTTGGTCACCTTATTATCCCTGCAGATTTCGTCATCCATGACATGAAGGAAGATGCCAACACTCCGATGATCCTGGGAAGAGAGTTCCTCGACACAGTTGGTGTCCTAATCGACTACAAGAACGGAGAGATCACCTTGAGGGGGAATGAAAAATCTATCACTTTTTGCATAGACAAGAACAAGAGGAAAGGGAAGTGCAACCAGATCACTGCTGCTGAAGAAGAGGAAGAAGACGATGAGACACCGGAGGAAGAAGAAGAAGCCATCCGGTGGGAACTAGGAAACGAGTCAGTGAAATCGGCAATTAAGCTTCCTCCTTCTGAGTATACCACCGTCATCCAAAACCGGAAAGTCTTCATGATTGATTCAAGGGGTCGACAAGTCTGGACTCGACCGCCTTGGTAAGTTGAGCTGAGTCGAGCCACGATGATAAATAAGGCACTGAATGGGAGGTAACCCATTGTGTTTTTGTTTTCTTTAAGTAATTTTGATTAATTTCTATTTTGTTGCTTTCGCTTGCTTTCGTTGTCCTTTGAAAAAAAAGAGAAAATCTTGAAGTCTGTTTCGACCGAGGCAGAGTCTGCCACGGTCAAGACAGAGGTCCGAGACGTGGAATACTTTGACCGAAAAGGAGGTTGACAAGAAGGCTCCATCCCGGCCGAGCCAGAGTTTGCCACGGCCGAGATGGAGTGCCAACAGCCAAAATCCACGCCGGTCAGAGTTGAAGAGAGAAGGATAAAAATTTGGTGTCTGAGGCCAACAAGTGAGGTATAGTCTCGAACTCTGAATCTGACTTTCAAACTTATTCTCTCTAATTTTGATAGATAGTGGATTAAGATTGATAAGGTGGACGCACTGAAATTGATTTTGAGTCACTTGGCCATATATTTTCCTACCCTTCACAAAAGCCTACATTACAACCTTGAATAAAGTCCTTTCTGATCATAGACTTGTGTGCACATATTTGCAGTGGAGATTGAGATTATTTGCAAGCCTATGGTAGAGATTGATTTGCATGACTTTTGTGTGATCTCATAATTATCCTAAACACTTGAGTGAATGAGCGAAACACTTCCCATGTGAGTCTTCCATAGTTTACAGATTTTCTGATTCTTTCAAAAATGCTTATGTTTGGTAGATTTACGAGTTTGAATGTGATGAATCTTGTGAGGCATTGCACTACTCTTCTACTTGAACTTTTGATTTTTTCTTTTGTTGATTGAGCACAATCAAGTGTTTAAGTTTAGGGGGTTTGATAAGCTCATTTTTCTACTCTCTTATCGCATTGTTTCTCTTTTCTTTTATGAATTTTAGTTTGTTTTCATGAATAAATTGAGAATGAGTATATATTAGAGGGGGTTATGCTTGTCATGGTTAGATTTCATAGGTTTTAGGCCAAATCCAATGGAAACCCGTACTGAAAGTAGCAGATGTTCAAAGAAACAGGCACGACTTCAACCACAGATGGAATCTGAGCTAATAGAGCAGAGCATTTGAAAGATCTTTTAATTAGGTTTCCAACGCACCGTGAGACTGCGCAGAAGGGTCAAAAGTGGCGAAAATGGTCTCTGTTTCGACCGAGTTGAATGCTATCTCGACCGGGGCAGATCCATCCCGACTGGGGCAATGTTCATCTCGACTGGGGCGAATTATTTTGGCAAAATTCTGGGAGTTTTTCACATATTTTGGGCGAGAATTGTTTGGGATTCAAGTTACACATCAATTTGGAAGCAATGAAGACCCCAAAAGGGAAGTTTCAACCAAGAAAATCATTCCTTTTGAAGCCATCAATTCAAGAAGGAAATTCCTACCATCCAAGGCCTCAACCCTACTACTATATAAACTCTTGAATAGCTCAGAATTAGTGCCCCCCTTTTCAGTCCTTTTTCAGTTCCCCTTTGAGTTATTAATTTTTCAGTGTTGTTTTTACTTTAGTTTTTGTCAGTTTATTTAGTTTTAATGCAATCTTAAATTTTCCCTGCAATGTTTATTTTCAATATGTTAGGCTAGAACCCTAAACAGGTTCTAGGATTTCTCCATCAGTGATGCATGTTTTGATTCAATAATTCAAACCTTTTAATTGGTTTAAATCCTATGTTTTATTTTAAATCTATTCTCATCGAAGGATCGAGAGATGAAGATTGAGGTAGGTTTCAGTTATTAATCGAAGGACCGAGAGGTGAAGGTTAGTAATAGGAAGTTAGCATTTAATACTTTTGATTTTCTGTCCGACCAAGAAGAATTCAATCGTAGAAAAAATCTAATCTTTATTGAAATTGATTGATTGGTGTGTTTGAGAACGAGAGGAGAACGACTAGTAAGTAATTTAGGATTTAATTGCCCGACCAAGGAATTAATAACACACTAATAGATTTTCTACAAAAATTATTTTTTCTGTGTTTGAATATTTGTTTCTTGCATGTTGATCAGATTGGTAGATTTCCCTAGAATCTGTGCTTTTTAATATTTGAATTTTCTCTCTTTAATTACTTGTTTTGAAAAACCCCAAAACCCTTCAAATTGATTTGCCCAAACAAAAGCTCTGAAAACCATATTCAGTACATGATTCTCCCTCGTTGCACTATCTCTGTGGGATTGACCAACCCTTGGGTTGTCTATAAATTTATTTGCCCTTTGCTATAATTTGTATGCAGATTTAGCATCGATCAGTCCTCAAATTTGGACAGTGGAGAAGAAGGAAGATGACACCCTCAAGAAGGAGATCGAGAAGCTCAAGGGGGATATGGAGAAACGGACATCTAATGCTACTTGTGTTTCTATTCCACAGGTTGATCCCGTCGCCGACGTGAACTACATCAACCAAGGTGGTTATCAGAATCAATACCGGCAAGGGGGTAACCAGCATTACCCACCGAGAGCCCATCCAGGTTTCTCATATGCTCAACCTGAAGGTGCCGAACACCCTCCACCGGGAATCGATGTCCAAAATGATGAGATCGTGAAGAAGAAGAAGAAGAAGAAGGAGAGCTTCAACGAGGTGCTGCAAAAGCTCTTGAAGGCTTTCGACTATTGGGTTGGAAAAATCAAACAACAAGAACAAGTGGCAGGGGAAAACATCAAAGTAGACAAACTTGGGAAGCCTATGCAGATAATCGAGACGTGAGTCAGACAGATTGCTACCTCACTTGGTACGCAACACAAGCAAGGGAATCTGCCCAGCACCACCGAAGTGAACCCCAAGAACCAAAAGGAGTGCAAGGCAATCAAATTGAGGTTTGGAAAGAGCTACCAGGGTCCGAGGATGCCCCAAAACGAGTTTGGGGGAGAAGAGGAGAAATTTCCCGCTGGAATGCCCTTTGTTTCGACCGACACACCTGGTGTCGATTGACTTAGAGAACAGGAGGAAGCAGGAATATCGAGTGATGAAAAAAAATTGATCGATAGGAATTTAGCGGGTGTGTCGACCGACACCCCCTCTGTCAATTGACTCGAGGCCTGGTCGACACACTTCTAGCTCTGGCAACACAGAAGCTTCCCAACTCAACAATCCAATTTCTAAAGCTACTCCAACATCTCCGATGCCCTTTCCTCAACAGTTCGCCAAGCAAAAGGAGGATTCAAAGTTCTTGAGGTTTGTGGAAAACTTGAAAAAGGTAAGTATCAACTTACCATTGATCGAGGCTTTGAGAGAGATGGTACATGAAGTATCTCTGCAAGCTAATGAGTAAAAAGAAACATTTTGTGGATAATTCAACTTTGAAGCTTCATGAGCAGTGCAGCCCACTCCTTCAGCAGAAGATTCCAATCAAGAGGAGGGATCCATGTTGCTTCTCGATTCCAGTCGAGATCAGGCGGATCGAGTTCCAAAAAGTGTTGTGCGACACTGGTGCCAACATAAATTTGATGCCCTACTCCATCTACAAGTGTCTCAACATCGCTGAGATGAGGCCAACTACAATCACACTGTATATGGAAGACCAATCTGTGTCTCACCCAAAAGGTCTATTAGAGGATGTTCTCATTCGTGTGGGTCATCTAATTTTGCATGCAGATTTTGTAGTGATTGACAAGAAGGAGGATAGCAACATGCCCCTCATCTTGGGACGAGATTTCTTGAATACCAGTGCTGCACTTATTCACTGCCACGAAGGAGAAATAATGCTTCAAGCAAATGATGAGAAGATCACGTTCACGCTCGACGAAAGCTGGCAGCAATCCGAATGCAACCGAATCACCTCCATAGAAGACTCTAAAGACGAAGTGGGGGAAATCAAGTAAGAGAAGGAAGACCGAGCTGCCATTGAATGGGATGGCAAAATTGCCAATTACACCATCTCACCCCGAGCTCACTACTGTCATTCAAGATCGGTTAGTCTATATGGTAGATGCTTGAGGAAGGCGAGTCCACACCCATCCTCCATGGACTTGAGAAATTGAGATACCGTCGAGCTTCCACATTAACTAAGTACTTGTTGGGAGGTAACCAAACCTTTACTTACTTTATTTCAATTTCTTTTGTTTTGTTTTGTTTTGTTTTGTTTTGCTTTGCTTTTCGATTTTCTGTTATTTGTGTGTATTTTCAAAAAAAAATTGGAGGATTGACCTTTGTATCGATTTACATGCCTAATGTCGATCGACACAGAGGTCTCGACAGAGCTACTCTTTGACCCATGGAATGAGTCGACATGAAGGCTCTGTGTGAATCGACACACCGTCTATCAATTGACACAGAGTGCCAAAAACCACAATCCTTTGTCGAACACTGTTGATTCCTCCAGTGGATAAAAACGTTGATGTCTGAGATCAACAATCAGGTACTAGTTCTTATTTTTGTCTGATTTTCAAACCATTTCTAACTCTCCAAGTTCGAAATAAGTTTGGGGGATGTGGACAAGAATTCAAACTTTTTATCCTTTCATTTATTATGTTGTATGTTTATGTTATTTAAATTTATGCCTAGAAAAAAAATATGGATATAGTGATGAGGAAAACTTATCGAATTTTAAACCTATTTGAACTAAGTGTGAGTTTGAAATCCACTAAGGATGAGTTTGATTTGATTTTGATTGTGGTTGATTGCCTATGAATGTAGAATACGCATGATATGATTGAATTGAAACTTACACTTGCATGATGTTTGAGTGGATTGAAATTGATTGTGGAAGAAAAATTGAACCCAAGTGAGATTTTGAGCCTTATTTTCGTTTGAGGTGAGATTCGCATGTATGTTTTCATTTCTCTAGAACTTGTTTCTATTCTGTTTCGAGACTGCATAGTGTGCACAAGGATAGAAAATGATTTTAGGCCATCTTTGTTAGCCAAATTATCCCAAACACTGTCCTTTGTGATATTTTATCCCTACAATAGCCCCTTTGACCCTGTTACTTTTTCTTTCTTGGTCTATGTGTTAGAAAAGAAATTATAGTTCTGTCTTGTGTATAAGAGAGTGCTATAAATGAGGTGAATTATATCTGGTCTATAAGATTTGGGTGAAATAAGTATAATTGTTACAAGAGGATGAGAAGTTTTTATTGGTGAACAAAAGAAGGTTGGGCTCTAGAAAAGAAAAAAACAAGGAGAAAAAAGGAGAATTGTGTTTGTGTCCTTATAAGCTCAATAAAATATTTGTTATCTATAAGAGCATAAAATGATTAGAAAAGAAAAAAATATGAAGAGAAAAGAAAGAAATAGTCTTGGTTTGTGTTGAAAATATATTAGGAGATGGGTAGATGATGAATAGATAGTGGTTGGATTGTTGACAGTCGCAAAATCAATTGATTTAGTCACTTGGCCATATTTCCCTACCTTTCACAAAAAGTCTACATTACAACCAAATGAAAAGTCGTTTCTGATTCTTGAATTGTGTGCACAGTGGAGATTCTAGAAATTTTGCAAGCCTATGGTAGAAATAAGGGAAACAAAAAAAAAGAACAGCCAAGAGACATGGCAAATAATCAAGAAGCCCCGTTGCAGAATATGACCCCCGAGGAGCAGAGACAATTTGTGAACGAAGTTCAGCAGCTCAGAACACAACTTCAGGCATCACAAGTGGCATAGGTAGAGCAAGCTGCAAGATTGGCAGCCATGAATGCAGGAAATAATGGTCAGAGGCAGATCGAAGTAGTCAGACCATAGAGGTCCAACATGGACCCATTTCTACCCCAATAAGAAGAGCCGAAATTTAGAGTTGGCATCAATGCCAATAACTTTGAGCTGAGGATGAATTTGATTTAAATGGTTCAGCAGAACTAGTTTGCGGGGAAGGCCATCGAGGACCCGTATGCACACTTCAACCAATTTATTAAGGTGTGCGATACGGTAAAGCAGAATGGAGTGCCTCAAGACAAAATAAGGATGCGACTATTCTCTTTCTCTCTTATAGATAAGGCACACTCTTAGTTTGCCAGCATCGACAAGAGCCAGATTAGAACATGGGAGGAGCTGCGAGTAGAATTCCTCAGCAACTGCTTTCCACCAAGTCTCCTGCTCAAAAGAAAGGTTGGTATCGCACATTTCAGCGAAAGATATGATGAGTCACTGCATGAGTCCTAGAAGAGTTATAAAGAGCTCATCAGATTGTGCCCGGGACATGGGATAGACTTGGAGATGCAAGTCTGTCACTTCTACAAGGGACTGACTCCTCACATAAAGGAGTTAGTTAATGCATCTGCTGGAGGAATCCTGATGAAGAAAAGTGGAGCTGAAGGCATGAGGCTACTTGCAGACATGGCCTTGCATAGTCATCAATGGTCTACTGAGAGACAAATGCCAGTGAAAGCCACCCGGAGTTTGATGTTCTAGTTGAAGTGAAGAAACTGAGAGAAGAGATGGGGAAGTTGGAAGCCAGTAGAGCCACAACCACAACAATTCATGATCAAAGCATGGTTATTGTTCCTGTAGAGGCTGATTACATCTATAGAGACAATGCAGACAATTTAAGTGATACAAATGGGGTTGAAGTTAATTTTGTGGGTGGACGTTAACAAAACAACTATCGTAGAGGGAATCAAGGAAACCAAGGCTACCAATACAACTATGGTAGAAATCATCCTGGATTCTCCTATGCGAACCCCTATGTAGCTGAGAATCCCCCACCGGGATTCAATGTTGGAACTGGAGGAGAAACAGTGGAGAAGAAGAAGTTTGTCTAGGAAGTAACATTGGATAAGTTCATAAAAAGCTCCGACATTTGGTTTGGAAAGGTGGAGAACAAAGTAAAAGGGATGGCATCGCACATGCAATTGATGACAAAGCACTTGCAAATGCTTGACACTCAATTGAGTCATATTGTAACCAGTCTCGGCAATCAACACAAGCCTGGACAGCTCCCGAGTGCAACTGAGGTGAATCCGGCAAAGGAAAAACAATGCAATCTTCTTGCATTCTGGGAAGAACTAAGAAGGTCCAAGCATGCCAGGAAACGAGTTTGGGGGAGAAAGAGAGAAAGACACCGCTGAAAACCTTTATGTTTTGACCGACGTAGACTTTGCATCAGTTGACACAGAGGGTTAACAGAGAAGTAATTTGGGTGATGCTTTCACATCGTCTGATGCACCTCGTGTCAATCGTGCAGAATCCAGGGAGAGGAAGCGGTCAACGCGGAGCAATTTTGGTTGAAATAGAGGCATGTGCAGGGTAAGAAAGAGAAGGAAAAAGAGAAAATTGATCCCAAGCTTCATATGCCATTCCCCCAAAGATTCGCTAAGAATAAAGAGGACTCCAAGTTCACTGGATTTGTTGAGAAGTTGAAGAAGGTGAATATCAACATTCCTCTTGTGTAATCACTCCGAGAAATTCCAGGATACATGAAGTTTTGAGGAGGCTGATGTGCAAAAATAAGCAATTCGTAGAAAATAAAACTATCAAATCCATGATGAATGCAACATTCTTCTTCAAAAACATATTCCGATCAAGAGATCTGACCCTGGGTACTTTTCTATCCCTATCGAGATTGGAGGAAAAGAATTTCAGCATGTTCAATGCAACACTGGGGCAAGCACCAATCTGATGCTCTTGTACATTTACAAGAAGCTAAAAATTGGGGAGATGTGATCCACAAGAATTACTCTTCAAATGGCGGATCTAACTCTATCTCGACCAAAAGGGATTGCAGAGGATATTTTGATTTAAGTTGGCCACCTAATCTTTCCTGTTGATTTTGTGGTCCATGAGATGAAAGAAGATGAAAACATGCCAATGATCTTGGGGAGAGAATTTCTTGACACAACTGAGGTACTGATCGACTGTAAGAGAGTTAAAATCACTCTGAGGGGGAACAATGAGTCCATCACATTTCTGATTGATAAAAAGAAGAAGCTCACTGAATGAAACCAAGTTTCCACCACTGGGAAGACGAAGAGGAGGGGCCGGAAGATGTAGAGGAAGTAATCAGGTGGGAACGAGGAAATGAAGAAGTGAAATCGGCAATTAAGCTGCCTAATTCTTAGTTCACCACCATTGTCAAGAACCAACGAGTTTACACTGCAGAAGCAAAGGGTCGACGAGTCTGGACTTGACCACCTTGGTGAGTTGAAGCTGTGTCGAGCCATGACAATAACCAAGGCACTAGATGAGAGGTAAACAATTAATTTATTATTTTTTTCATTTTTTGTTATTTTCTCATTTTTCATTTTGTTTAACATTGTCTGCAGCTTAAAAAAATTGAGCTCTATTTTGATCGACACAGATTTGCGTCGATCGACGCAGAGACTGGCGATGTGGCATACTTCAACTGATTTTGAGGTCAACTTAGAAGGCTCCACATTGATTGATGTGGGTTCTTGTCGGTCGACACGGAGTGCCAGATGCTAAAAGTTCACGCCGCTCTTGCTAGAAAGTTTGAAGGATAAAAAGTTGGTGTTTGAGACTAACAAATTGAGGTACAATTTCAAACCCTGAGTCCGATTCTCAAACTTATTATCCCTGCAATTCGAATAAATTTGCGGGAAGGAAGACAAAGGGGTTGAAACTATTTTTCTATCTTTTTACTACATTCTATTATTTAATTTTTTTGTCTAGGTGAATTTTGTGGGAATTTGATGATTTTTGTGATTATGTGGGGAAATTGTGAGTTATGGTTGAACCGTGACTTGAGTAGGAGATTTGAATCGATTGATAATTGTGTGGATTGATTGCAATTGTAGTTGAGAATGCCCATGAATGTAGAATACGTTATGATTTACTTATTTGATACTTTCATAGGCATGATGATTGAAGAGGATTTGATGTTTTATGTGGAAGAAAATTTTGTTCTAAGTGTGAGAAATTGAGCTTTTATTTTGTTTGTGAGGGTGTCTGCATGATTGAGTATCTCTAGAACTTGCTATGTTTTTGTTTCGAGACTGCTAGTGTGCACAAGTTTAGGAAGTGATTTTAGGTCATCTTTGTTAGCCATTATATCCTAAACATTGTCATTTATACTTCTTTATCTCTAGTCAGCCCCATTGAGCCTTTAGTTTTCTTTCTTTTTTTATGAGTAAGAAAAGTTTTGGTTTCCTCTTGTCTATGAGAGGCGGTGGTGAATAAGGGTTGAATAGTTGTAAATTGGGTAGAAATTCATTGAATTGGTGAGTCAAGGAAGGTTGGGCTCAATAAAGAAGAAATTTTTTTTTTTTGTATCCTTATAAGCTCAATACATATGAAAAACAAATATTTATAAGGGCATAAAAGGATGTGGAAAGAAGAAAATAAAACGAAAGTGAGCCTTGTTATGTGTTGAAATTTTGAGGAGATGGGTGAATATTGTTAGATGGTGGTTTATATTTGTTGAGAGTCATGAACTCAATGGATTTTAAGTCACTTGGCCATATATTTCCTACCCTTCACAAAATCCTACATTACAACCAAATGAAAAGTCATATTTGATTCTAGTCTTGTGTGCACATGTTTATTGTGGAGAATTAGACTATTTGTGCCTATGGTAGAGTTTGATTTTCATGACTTTTGTGTGTTCTCATATTTTATCCTAAACACTTGTGTGAATGAGCGAAACACTTTCCCAATGAGTCTTCCACAGTTTACTGACTTTCTTATTCTTTCAAAGTGTTTGTGTATTGTGGATTTTGATTTTGATTGTGATGAATCTTGAGAGGCATGGCACTTCTCAATTACATGAGATTTTGGTATATTCTTTCAATTGATTGAGGACAATCAAATGTTTAAGTTTGGGGGTATTGATAAGCTCGTATTTCTACTAACTTACCGCATTATTTTCTCATTTCTTTTATGCATTTTCATTTGTTTTACTTAATAAGTTGAGCTTGAGTATATTCTAGAGGGCATTACAGTTGTGGTTCTTAGTTTTGAAGGAAAATACATTGATAAGAAGGAAAGTTGGTGAAAAGATGAGGAATCCCGCCACAAGAGCCTCTTTTTTGATCGATATACATGGAGGACAAGTGACATGTGAAAAAGAAAACCCGTCGACCGACGCATATCCATGTCGATCGATGCAGAAGGGCTCAACGTGGAAGATTTTGATCGAAGGAAGGGAGGATCGACATGAGGAAATTCATGTCGACCGATGCAATCCTGCATCGATCGACGCGAAAGTCTAAAAGATTGAAAACACGACTTTTCAAGTGAATGAGCGAGATATGAGTGGATATTTCCTTATCCAACTTAACCTTGAAGTTCAAGACCTCAAGGCTTAACCCTACTACTATATAAACTCATTTCTTGGTTATATTTATAATCCTGGTTTTTATTTTTAAAGTTTCCAAGAGTTTGAAAGACCTGGATCAATACCTTTACTTTTGTAGTTTGTTTTTCAGTATGTTTTTATTAATCCAATCTTTAATTTCTAGTTTAATGTCTCTTTTCAATATGCTAGGCTACAATCCTTAGCAGATCTTAGGGTTTCTCCATCTGTGTGCATGTTTTGATTCAAATATTCAAACCCTCAAATTGGTTTAATCTCTTTGAATTATTTTTCAAATCTATTTTCAACTGAAGGATCAAGAATTGAAATTGGAATAGATGATGTGATAGTTATTAATTGATGGATCGAGATGAGAAAATTAATAATAGGAAGGAAATTGATTTTCTATCCGACCAAGAAGAAATTAATCGTAGGATTAATCTGATGTTTATTAAGATTGACTAATTTGTGTTTTTTAGACCGAGAGGAGATAATCACTTTTTAGTAATCTAGGTTTTAATTGCTCGAACAAGAGATTAAATCCACTTTAACAAATTTTCCACCACATGTTAATCTGATTGGTAATTTTCACTAGGATCTATGCTTTTTTATATTTGTATTTCTCTTTAAAAGTATTTTAAAACCAAAACCCTTTTGAATTTGGATTTCCTAAGCAAAGAGTTGATAAACTGCATTCAATACATGGGGTATTTTCATTACACTTTTCCCTTGGGTTTGACAACCTTGTGGTTCTTACAAATTTATTTGCTCGATGTGCTACAACAGTCTGGTAGATTTTCTAGTGATCAATGAGCTAATTTTATCAGCTCTCCTAGAGGCACTTCTTGATGATGTAATGTTGTTCAACAATGCTAAGCAAGTTTGGGATTACCTGGACGGTCTGTGCCAAGAGACCGACAAGATGAGATGCAACAAGCTGCAAATGTGCATTGATAAGTATGGGTCCTTAATGATGCTTCCCGGAGAATGCATCAAAGCAATGGAGGCTCAGTTGAACTCAATCATGAGTGAGTTGAAAGCTTTGGACATGGTGTACTCAACTGCGGATCTAAATGCTAAGATCCTGTCCAAAAAACCAAAGGAAGATTGGTTCGTCAAAACAACCAATCTGAAGGATAAAGATCTCTCCAAAATCACAAGGAATGTGCAGTTTGCCCAGCTTCAAGCCCATGAATGTGACATTAAGATGGTGAAGTGAATGAAGCTGCCAGGGCATCCATCTCACAAAGCAAGAATGTTGGAGATGCAACGTTGTTTGTACAGAGGGACTTCCAAAGAAGACAAAAGAAGCCCTACCAGTCATAGAGACCGGCAGAGCAGTCTACATCGCAAACCATGTAAGCCCCGACCACATCCATGTCCTCCATGAAGGAAGAAGAGAGCTCAATTTTTGAGCTTGAGGAGTAGATGAAGATACTATAGAAAATTCTAGAGAAAACAAAGACAAAGACTGACGTCCCCTAGTCAGCTAAGACTAATGCTAAGGCCATGTTGTCCAGAACAGAGGTTTTGGGCATTCCTGACTATGACAATAGGTCATTTTCATCTGATAACGAGTCGGAGAAAGAAGCGTTGCTGGTGTTCATGGTAGCATTTGGCAAAGAAACAAAAGAAGATGAAAGCCAGTTGGCTCTAGTAGCAATTGAAGATCAGGCAACTAACTCTCTACCAGATTCTCCACTTCCAACATGCATTATTGAGGGCCATAAATTGTATTGCTCCGATTTAGAGGATTTTTCTCTAGCTATGTTATCCAAAGAATTTGAAAAATTTAATGTTTTGAAAAATATTTTATCCGGTGAAACTCCTCGCTGATATCACAAGTTTCTGTTTTGACCAATGAGATTGAAAAATCTCGATCTAACTGTGAGGAGCTGACAAAACTCAGAGAAGAACATTTCATGCTTTTAAATTTTTTTCATATTTTAAACAAAGAGTGTGAATCTCTAAAGTCTATAAACCTTGAGCCTGGACAATGTAATTGTTCCTTTAGAAAAAGCTCAAGAGATCTTGAAGAGGTACTTTTGACTCAAAGAATTCTTTCGGATAAAACGGGGCTTGGTTTTGTCGAAAATGTTTCGAGAAATCATGCATCATCCTCAAGAGCTAACATTGGTATGAAGAAAAATTTTTATGTCAAGAGAAATCCAATTATCAGGATAAGTTAAAAGGCAAATGGGTACTAAGAAATAGCTAGTTTTTACTGGTCAAGCCAAGCGTTAGTGAACCAACAACCCCAAGATGGCTAAGCAGCAAGCTGCAAGGAAGCCAGCTCAGCCACAAAAACTAGTTTAAAACAGTATGTCCCTACTGTGATCAAGCTAGGTTCCTCAACCAGCTTGGTCAAGCAACTATCTATCACAACAATCAGAGATTCTTTTCTCATCCCCAAAATTGATGAATAATTCCACCAAGTAGGGGGAACACCTACTTGAGGCTTGAGCACAATCAACATTTCTTTTCAAGGGCTATGAAGGCTAATCT
Source organism: Plectranthus barbatus (assembly GCA_026898455.1). Classification (NCBI taxonomy): domain Eukaryota; kingdom Viridiplantae; phylum Streptophyta; class Magnoliopsida; order Lamiales; family Lamiaceae; genus Plectranthus; species Plectranthus barbatus. The sequence continues at coordinate 28,116 of JAPKLW010002787.1, read as the reverse complement.
TGCTGGTAGAAGATTTCATCCAAGGAAGCCATGTGATTATCACACTTTTCAAGAACCAGTGTTCCAAGGTCTTATAAGGAAACCAGCTCCCAAGAGGACTACTCTCATCAATGCACAACCTCAGACTTTCATGCATTACTACAAGAGGAAGAGTAAGGTAGTAGGAAAGAGCATGAAAAGATCCCTACAACGAAGATAATTCAGGTTTAAATTCCGAAAGGGCTTATTGTTGCCAGTTAGAAAATGTCCTTTCTTTCGATAGTTAAGAACTGTGACCATTGAAAGTTTCTTCACGTATTTTTCTTAAACACTCAGTTCCTGAACTCCTTCCTTAGGTATTAATGTGAAGTTTGGGAAACCGTACATCCACGATTTGACCATTCACTGACTCTGAACTCTTAGCCTTCTGACCTATTGGCCACATGTCCATTCATGGATGGCTCGATGCAGTTGTTTGGCATTGAATGTTGACTCATCGGCTTCCGACTCTGTACCATAAGAAGTCGTGTCCTGCATTTAAGTGGTTTGGCACCCTTTCAATCGAAGCATGAAACTCATCTATAAATACATCTTTCACGAACAAGGGAATGCACACAACCCATCCTCTTTTAGATTTTCCGAAGTAAATCAAATCATCCAAAAAAAATGTCTTCTCCTTCTTCTCCTTGTAATATTTCGAGAGAAATGGCAAGGATCTCCATCCAGAGGAACAAGATTCTGGATAAGCGGGGGCTTTATGCGCAATACTGGAGAACTTCGTTCGTTTATGAGGAGGTGATGGGAAACTTGAGGGCTAACGATCTTGAGTGCTTCGTGATGATAAAGCCTAACAGCTTCCATATGGATTTGCTCAAGGTGATTTCCTACAATGCCATTATCTTCGATGAGGAGATCTATTGCAATATCAATGGGGAGGAGTTTTTCTGGTCAGTTGACTATTTTGTGGAAGAGTTCGGGCTTCCTCGCAGTGGGACCCCGGTGATGGAGTATTGAAATGAGGAAGCAGCGCCTGAGTGGTCAGTTTGGCCACAATTGAGATCAGCGGACATCAGCTTCCATTCGACTGCACCGAGTGGGTTCCTCAAGCCGCACTACAAAGTGTCCTTCGACATCATTAACTAGATGGTGGTCTGCAATCCCCTTCTAGAAACTGACTTTAAGCCACCTGTCTGGAAGCAATGATGTCGTTCGAGGACCAAGCTGAGGTTGACTGTGATAAGCTCATATTTATACTCACTTATCTATATTTTTCTCCATTATTTCAGTACAATTAGTTATGTTTTTACTTATTTCTGTGCATGAGACTGTTTTAGAGGATGTGATGCCCTTCGTGGTGAGTTTTGCCGGTATTTAGGGCTAAAAAGAGGCGAACTGATGAAAGAGCCGAGTTACACAGAGTTGCCACTTTGATTGATGCACGGGAAGTCGACCAAGTTGGAAAAAGAAGCCAAAACCCAAAGCAGGACCTCTGTGTCGATCGACGTGGTGCATGTCGATCGACACAGAGGTCAGACGTCGATCGAAGGCAAAGTAGAAGAAAGAGGTTCGAGTTGTGCAGACATGTCGATCAAGAGGCTCCCTGTCGATTGACATGGATGACATTTCAGGAATGTCGATCGACAGGCTCCCTGTCGATCGACACTGAAGTCCAGGAAGGAATTTTCAGCCTGTTTTGGAAATTTTTGTTATTTTATCCCAATACCCAGATTAGGTCTTTTTCTCTCTGATAAGTTAGTATTTTCACCAACTTATCCATTAGTTCTTTGACTGTTTGGTTGATAATAGAGTAGTTTTATGTGTTTTATTGTGCATGAAATGGCTTTGGTACTTTTAATGTCGTGATTGATGAATTATGCAGGTTTTTGAGTCGAAAATAGTGAAGAAACGAAAGATGTTCGGGTTCCAGACCTGCATCGATCGACGCGAGTTCTGCATCGATCGACGTGGATATGGGAAATCTAGATTTCGCGTCGATCGACGTGGATCTGGGAAATCCAGATTTGATCATGTTTTGAAGATTTAGATAGATCTAATCCTAGATATTGTATGATATATCTATCACCACTATATAAAGCCATGTCATTTCAATTTTTATGCATGCAATATTCCAGAGTTAGAGTTTTTAGAGATTTCAAGCAACAATCGTGTTTTTATTGAAGGCAGATATTGTGAGAAGACTTCTATAGACATTTTTTGATTATGCAATTCAGGTTTTATTTATCTTTGATGATTTTTACCATGAATATGTGTAACTAAACTCTTTTCAGATTCTAGAGTTTCGAACTATCAAGTATGCATGTTTGATTAATTGAATTAATTTTCCTTTCCCATCGTAGTTTGTGAATTATGTGTTTATTTGTAATCTTGAGTTGCTGGCCACATCTTAGGATTAATTAGTTGAGAACTAGAGACTTAAAAGTAATAGTTTTCAATGGAAAGAGTTTTCACAATATAAACTAATTTCTTGTCTGAAAAGAGGGAAATAGATTATAGGAATAGATCTGTAAGGCTTTGGAGTTAATTAATTATTCTCAAGACCGAAAGGATAAGAGATAAATGGTTAATCAACTTTGTGAGTTGTCTAACCAAGAAATTCATAATAATTTTTTTATGTTTCACAACGAGTAGGAATTAAATTGGAAATTGATCGATTTATCCTTACATGTAATACTTGATAGGTAGATATCCTTGGAATCTGTGTTTCTCATATCTGAATTCACCAAGTATTTTTCTCTTTCGTTTAAATTTTAAATTGCAAGTTATTTTAATTTTCGAAATTCACCAAACCCAAAATTTGATTTTCCCTAGCCAGTATTTCATGAAACTATGTTTTAATACATAAGGTTTTTCGTTATTTCTTTTCTCTGGGATTCGATAAAAGTTTGTTCGAGTTCGTTTAGTAAAGCTCGTTTATTAAACGAACCAAACTCGAGCATCATAGTATTCGGCTCGTGAGCTCGTGAGCAGGCTCGTTAGCTAAAATTAGTAAGAAATATAAAATAATTACTTTTAAAAAAATAATATTTTCATGATTTAAGAGTAAAAATAATGATAAATCTTTCTAATAATAAAAATCTAAGAATTTGAGCATGAATATGAAATTAATTTTGGAATAAATAATTTTTTTCTTCAAAATAATAATGAAAATTTAAAATATATTCAAAATTTAGAAAGTTAGTTTAGCTCGTTTAAAGCTCGATAAAGTTCGTGAACATCAAAGTATTCGTTAAAAAATTTCGAAGCTCGACTCAAAACTAAACAAGTCAAACTTGAGTACGGCATTACTCGACTCGACTCGGTTCGATTACACCCCTAGTCATATGAGAGCTTCTACGAGACATGGGAGCGCTATAAGGAGCTGCTGAGATCTTTTCCTGGACATGGACTGTAATTGGGAGAGCAGGTAGAGACTTTCTATGAGGGGTTGAATGACAGGACCGTCGAATTGGTGGATGCTTGATAACTCTCATAAAGAGTTATCTTTTGATCTCTTCTTATGAACTTTAGATGTTGTTTTTAATAAGATGCTTAGTAATCAAAGTCCTTTTTGCTTGTTTTTGCTTATTTGTAAATAGATCATGGTATTTTAACTTACGCAAGTTCTAATAAGTTTTTGCAAGCTTTTGGTTAAGTTTTGATCAGGTTCGGAATGCTAGATCTTTTCTGCCGCATGCTGTTAGAGGATATGCTCGAGCATGGAAGATGCATGAATAGAAGGAAGAAGACTTTCTCTCTCCGGGACCATTTGGAGACAAGGATAAAGGTCATTTTTTATCCTGTCTGCTGGGGGGACAGGTGTCACAAAAGGGGACCAAACTTTTGTCTGGATAAAATAGTGACATCCTCACACGTGGAAGCATCTTCGAGGAGAGTGAGTAGATCGACGGCTTTGGAAAAAGTAATGCAAAAATATCAACAAAGGAGAAGCACTTGGTGCACGAAAGGGGAGAGAACACTCGTGGAGAACACACGAACGGGAGTTGTGGACGGTGATTGGAAAAACCAGCTTGGAGAGGAAGTAATCGGAAAAAGAAGGATCATCGTCTATAGTTTGTTTTAGAATTTCGAGTTGTATTTTGATGATGAATGATCTTATATTTTCACTTATCCCTTTTTCAAGTATGAGCTAACTCTATTTAGCACTTGGGTTGTGGAACAAAACACTATTGCTTGATTATATGTTAGAATCATGTTTCGTATGACTGAACTTATCTTCGATCTTGTTTTCAATCGTTTCTTGAGCACGACAGTGGAAAGAAACCCATCACCTATAGAGACCGAAAGGTAAAATAGGCCGAGGGGATCTTAGATAATTGTGTTAATCCCATAGACATATGAGATCATACAACTTGAAAGGGCTAGATGTATTGGGTTAATCACTTGAATACTATGGTAGGCATAGACATATGAAACCTATTAGGACAATGTAGATCTAGTGGGACGACAGTTCGTTAGGCAGGTTAAGAAAAGTTCTAAGGTTCAGTTGAATGCGAGACAAAAGCTCTAGCATATGAGCAAGCAGAAGTGAATTGTATTCCATGACCCGAGTGTGCCTCTTTTTATTATTTGTGAACCAGCTTATTTGATATATGTTTATTTTGTGGAACGAGGAAGTATTGTTGATCTTGGTTTTATTTGGAATTATAGTTTATGCATATTTATGTTTTGACTAGAAGTTAGACAAAAACCTCCTTCCAATTACAAGCAATTCCTAGTGCACGATTTAGAAACTCACTCCCTTGGGTTCGATATCTGGTCTCACTTGACTATATATCTGGGTCCGATACTTGCACATCGGTTCTGTAGTAACACTATAATACACAACAAGTTTTTAACGCCATTGACAGGGAGTGATTAAATTTAAATCTGAATGCTTTTGAATTGCTTGAGTATTATAATATATTATATGACCTGACTAATTTTGGAAACTAATCATTTTCTCAATGTAGGAGGGTCAGTAGTTTATGAGTGAAAAGATTGTGAGAGAACTATTCCCATTTGATCCAGAGATTGAGAGGACCTTCAGAAGAAATAGGAGAAAGCAGAAAGTTAAGAAGATGGCTGAAGAGAATCCGGAGAGGAATATTGATGAGAATGATAGGTTTATCAAAACATTCATGGCACCAAGATTCACTGATTTTGATCCAGGGGAAGTGAGACCTGAGGTTCAGGCACAACACTTTGAGCTGAAACCAGTTATGTTCCAAATGTTATAAAGTTTGGGGCAGTTCAGTGGTCAAGCCACAGAGGATCCACATCTGCACTTAAGATCATTTCTGGAGATCTGTGATAATTTTAAACTACAGGGAGTAACACCCGAGGCATTGAGGATGCGCCTATTCCCTTTCTCCTTAAGAGACAGTGCTAAGACTTGGCTCACAAATTTGACACCAGGATCGGTGACAACCTGGAATGAGTTAGCTGAGACTTTCTTGATGAAGTACTTTCCTCCTACCAGGAATGCCATGTGTAGAAATGCAATTATGTCCTTTAAACAGGAATGTGATGAATCGGTCAGTGAGGCATGGGAAAGGTATAAAGAATTACTAAGAAGGTGCCCAAATCATGGGATACCCTATGGTATTCAGATAGAGATTTTTTACAATGGATTACTTGGAAACTCCAGGATGATGATCGATGTCACTGCAGGGGGAGCTCTGTTGGACAAAACATACAATGAGGCATGTGAAATTTTGGATAAGGTGGCTGCAAACAATTATTTATGGGCAAATTCCAGGGCAGCAGCTATCACTACTCCAAAAGTTGCAGGGGTTCTGGAAGTTGATCCTATGAAAGCTCTCACTGCACAAATGGAAGCTTTAGGAGCAACCATGAAGAATATCGAGAAGAATACCAGTCAAGCAATGGTTCCTTCAATGCCAACAGAAACTGTTATGGTTTTAAGCTGCATCTATTGTGGAGAAGGTCACCAGTTTGAGGAATGCCCTTCAAACCCAGCATCTATTTGTTACAAGGGAAATAGACCTCAACAGTACCAGGGGAATAACAATCCTTATTCTAATACCTACAATAAAGGGTGGAGGAACCATCCCAATTTCTCATGGTCTGGGCAAGGAAATCAAAATGCTGGAGCAAGGGACCAGCATAATAACTTTAACAAATGAGGATATAACCAACAGCAGCAGAACAATCAACAGCAGAGTCGTCAGCAGCAAAGTTTGGAGGCACCACTTCAGAAACCTGAGAAATCCATGGAAGAAATGATGAAGGAATTCATGGCCAAAAATGAAGTGAGACTGAAAAGCCAGGATGCTTTGATACAGAGTCAAGCTTCTTCATTGAGAAATCTTGAAGTTCAAATGGGACAGCTAGCCAATGATATCAGGAATAGACCACAGGGGAGCTTACCTAGTAACACAGAGAACCCAAGAGGGGGAAATGAGCAGTGCAAAGTGGTAACTTTGAGAAGTGGGAAACAGATTGATGAGAGACCTGCTGAGGCACAGTAGAAAGAGGTGTAGTTATCTGAAAAAGAGGTTCAGATTGGAACTAGAACACAGAGAGAAGGAAAAGCTCCTATCAAAGAAGCTTATCCAGTGATCAATGAGGAGTTGGTAAACCAAGAAAAGTCTGTTGAAGCTCCTGAGGGAAATGTACTTAACAGCAAAAGGAAATCGGTGGAAGATGATTACAATCTACTTCAACCACCATTCCCTGTCAGATTTAAAAAGCAGAAAGAAGAGGAGCAATTCAAGAAGTTCCTGGACATGCTCAAACAAATCCACGTCAATGTACCTCTAGTGGAAGCTCTGGAACAAATGCCAACTTATGTAAAATTTCTGAAGGACATTCTGACTAAAAAGAAAAGGCTGAAGGAGTTTGAGACTGTGTCCCTATTTGAAGAAGTCAGTGGACCCTTGAGGAGGCAAATTCCAGCAAAGCTAAAGGATCTAGGGAGTTTTACCATCCCCTGCTCAATTGGAGGAAGAGATGTGGGAAGAGCCCTCTGTGATCTGGGAGCCAGTGTGAACTTAATGCCACTTTCAATTTTTAAGAAGCTGGGTATAGGAGGAGCAAGACCAACAACCATCACTTTGCAGCTTGCAGATAGAACAACTGTTCATCCAGAGGGAAAGATTGAAGATGTTCTGGTCAGAGTAGATAAATTTATCTTTCCCGCAGATTTTATCATCCTAGATTATGAAGCTGACAGATGTCGCAAAAGGGGACCGAACTTTTGTCTTGATAAAATAGTGACATCCTCACACGTGGAAGCATCTTGGAGGAGAGTGAGGAGATCGACGGATTTGGAAAAAGTAATGCAAAAATATCAACAAAGGAGAAGCACTTGGTGCACGGAAGGGGAGAGAACACTCGTGGAGAACACACGAACGGGAGTTGTGGACGGTGATTGGAAAAACCAGCTTGGAGAGGAAGTAATCGGAAAAAGAAGGATCATCGTCTATAGTTTGTTTTAGAATTTCGAGTTGTATTTTGATGATGAATGATCTTATATTTTCATTTATCCCTTTTACAAGTATGAGCTAACTCTATTTAGCACTTGGGTTGTGGAACAAAACACTATTGCTTGATTATATGTTAGCATCATGTATCGTATGACTGAACTTATCTTCGATCTTGTTTTCAATCGTTTCTTGAGCACGACAGTGGAAAGAAACCCATCACCTATAGAGACCGAAAGGTAAAATAGGCCGAGGGGATCTTAGATAATTGTGTTAATCCCATAGACATATGAGATCATACAACTTGAAAGGGCTAGATTTATTGGGTTAATCACTTGAATATTGTGGTAGGCATAGACATATGAAACCCGGTAAGGCAGTGTAGATCTAGTGGGACGACAGTTCGTTAGGCATGTTAAGAAAAGTTCTAAGGTTCAGTTGAATGCGAGACAAAAGCTCTAGCATATGAGCAAGCAGAAGTGAAATGTATTCCATGACCCGAGTGTGCCTCTTTTTATTATTTGTGAACCAGCTTATTTGATATATGTTTATTTTTTGGAACGAGGAAGTATTGTTGATCTTGGTTTTATTTGGAATTATAGTTTATGCATATTTATGTTTTTACTAGAAGTTAGACAAAAACCTCCTTCCAATTACAAGCAATTCCTAGTGCACGATTTAGAAACTCACTCCCTTGGGTTCGATATCTGGTCTCACTTGACTGTATTACTTGTGAATTGTGTATACTTGCACATCGGTTCTGTAGTAACACTATAGCACACAACAATGCTACACTAGGAGACACCATTATGTCAAAGAGTGGTGTTAGAGCCATGGAGTTCTTCCAAAAGATGGCCAACAACAATCACTAGTGGTCTTCAGTTCGCCATTGGCCTATGAAAGTTGTGGAGAAGGTCACTGAAGAACCTAATCTGGCAGCCGAGATGAAGAAGCTGTGTGAAGACTTCACGGCACTGAAAGCGGAATAGACTATTGCAGTGGTAGAGCCGATTCAGGCTCCGGTTGAAGGGGATTGTGCAGATATCAACTTTGTCCAAAGGGGTGGCTATCAAAATAACTACAGTGAAGGATATCAGCTGAACAACCAGCCCTACAACTATAATCACGCCAGGAATCACCCAGGGTTCTCATATGCAAACACTCAAGCCGCGGAACAGCCACCACCTGGATTTGCAGTGCAAGATGGAGCTGTGGTGGAGAAGAAGAAGCCAAACCTTGATGATATTCTGGCCAAGTTTATGCAAGGATCAACTGATAAGGTCGGAAAATTAGAGCAGGAGATAGCTGGAGTGAACACAAAGGTGGACCGAGTCGAGAAACATATGCAGATCATAGAGACTCAAGTCAGTCAGATCGCCAACGCTCTCGGAGCCCAGCACAAACCCGAACAATTGCCTAGCAATACTCAAGTTAATCCCAAGAATTAAAGGAACGAGGTCAATGACATAACTCTCAGAGGGGGGAAATTGTACGAAAGGCCAAAACAGTCGGGAAAAGACACGTAGGAGGACGAAGACGTGGAGCAGGTCGAGGAGGCAGGAGCAGATACATCCACGTCGATCGATGCGGGAAGCATGTCGATCGACGCAGCAATAAAAGCCACGCCGATCGATGCCACATGTGAATGAAAATGTTTTAATAAGCACGAGCTGATTTCAAATAAAACCTCATGACTTATCGGTGTGACAGCATTACAATATATATTTGTATGATTTTGGGCATGTGTTCACTGAGTACACGGTGTACTCAGCCCTGCATGTTATTTCTAAAACATGTAGGTCAAAGCTTGGAGGGTGGAGGTGGTAGCAGGAATGTATAAGCGGTTCAACCAAACATTTGGAGCTTGATCCTAAGATATGTATCTCCATATGCATATCTTCATCACGTCAGTTTCGCTGCAACAAAACCTCTGATTCAACCTCCCCTTATTTTA
>JAPKLW010002787.1:0-13738 GCA_026898455.1 Plectranthus barbatus | reverse complement strand
CATACCAAGCCATCCAAGATAAGATGCTTATTACTGCGTATGCTGCATCCTACACTGACAGTTTATCCTGGAACTGTCTCAGCTGTGATAACTATTTATTTCTCGCTAGGTCAAACGATCCATACGATATTCGTGATCTTCTACACACCGTATGATCTCCCTATCGACGAGATAAGAGGATAATTGCGTTTGCGACACATGTTTGTTAATTCAGACAGGAGATGAACATACAATATTTATGATTCCCAGTATATTAACCAATCGACCTTGTACATAATATACCAATCATAATGCTTTCAGTATATAAATCCATCAGATGTTGCCTGAGTACTAACTCATGAATGATGTCCCTGCTCAGATAGGTTGAACTTGGTCTTAGTTTTATCTTCGATTATTAATTTCATTTGTCGGTGAATACCTAACATGGATTGAAATTAAAGACTGGAACTTCAAAGAGCAGTCTTGTTAGGTGGTCTGCTGTAAACGTCTTCAAAAAGAGCTTGCAGTAGATGCACCTAGGCAATTGGGGGAAATAATTGTATTGGTTTACATATTTGTTTCAATGTTATGCATGAATGTTCTTACTTTAATCAATTATTGTTTTCAGATATGTCTATGAATAATGTCATCAATATCTTGGCACAAAATCAATTAACTGGTCCGAATTTCCTGGAATGGAAGCGCAACTTGGATTATATCCTAGTTGCAGAGGAACATAAATTTGTTCTTAACACTCCGTGTCCAGCTGTCCCCACTGCTGAGTCAACTGATGTGGAGAGGAACCTCTATAACAAGTGGGTCAAGTATAATAATGTAGTCAAGTGCTACATGATGACCACTATGTCTAAGGTGCTCCAACAACAACATCATCACTATGACAAAGCAGCTGAGATTATGGATAGTCGCATAGTTACTTATGGGGAATCGGATAGAGTTGTCAGATTTAAGCTCATGAGAGAAATCATGAGTTGTAAAATGACTGATGGTAGCTCAGTGAGGGAGCACGTTGTTTCCATGACTCACCTCATGGATGAACTGACGTTGCATGGAGGAGGTATTGACGGGGAAGTCCAGGTCGATATCATACTCAACTCACTTCTGAAGTCTTTTGAGATTTTTAGACTGAATGTTGTCATGAGTAAAAAGGAGTACACTCTTAATGAGCTACTCAGTGACCTCATGGCAGCTGAATCAGTCATGCAACCTGAAAAGGTAGTCTTGGTTTCTTTCGGTAGTCGCCCTGCTTCATCGAAAGGTGCTAAAGGGGTGATTAGAAAGAAATTCAAGAAGACAGCCTCTGGAAGCAAGGGAAAAGAAGACTGTGACACCGGGGAAGAAGGGCAAGTGTTTCCGTTGTGGCAAAACTGGTCACTGGAAGAAGGATTGTCTGACCAAGTGGGTTGGACAAGGTACGTCATTAGCATTTGTAACGGAAATATGTTTAGCATCTGTTTCTACCCATTCGTGGGTAGTGGATACTGGAGCTACTAATCATGTTTGTTACACTTTGCAGGGATTCAGGCCGACAAGGCAACTGAATGATGACGAGGTGACGATCTGCATGGGTAATGTTGCTCGTGTGTCTGCAGTAGCAGTTGGAGATGTTACATTATGCTTTTAAGACAATGTTTTGATTTTAAGAGACGTTTTGTATGTGCCGGATTTTCAGCGGAACCTCATTTCTATTTCCTGTTTAATAAATGATGGATTTTCAGTTATTTTTGATAGTCATGTTACTATCAATTGTAATAACTGTGTTATCTGTCGTGGGATACATAAAGACTCTCTTTATATCATAACTTGTTTGCATGAATCTTCCTTGAATGCTGCATATAACTCATTTAATCATAAGAAGAGATAGTTTTCATCTTCTGATGAGGATCTTACATATCTATGGCATCTAAGACTGGGTCACATCAATCTAAAGAGGATCAAGAGACTCGTGGATGATGGAACGTTGGATTCAATCCAGGTAGTTCCACATCGAGTTTGTGAATCCAGTATAGAGGGAAAGATGACGACCAGGCCTTTCAAGGCAAGTCAGTCTCGAGCAAGTGATGTGTTGGAATTGATCCACTCTGATTTATGTGGACCGATGTCTACGCAAGCTCGTGGAGGATTTAAGTATTTCGTCACTTTTATGGATGATTACTCGAGATACGGGTATGTTTGCTTACTTCACTATAAGTCTGAATGCTTTGAGAAATTCAAGGAATTCAAGGTGGAAGTAGAGAAGAAGTTAAACAAGACCATTAAGTCATTACGATCTGATCGTGGTGGTGTGTATCTCAGTGATGAATTCTTGTATTTTTTGTAAAAGCATGGGATTACATCCCAATGGACCGCACCGGGCACTCCTCAGTAGAATGGTGTGACAGAAAGAAGAAATAAGACTCTTCTTGAAATGGTTAGATCTATGATGAGTTATGCAAACTTGCCTGTTTTGTTTTGGGGCCACGCGTTACTAACAGCGGCGTACCTGCTGAACCTGGTACCTTCTAAGTCAGTTCCTAAAACACCCTCGGAACTCTGGCATGGGCGAAAGCCCAGTGTGTCAAATATAAGAGTGTGGGGTTGTCCGGCATATGTTATGTCCAAGGAACCTGATAAGTTAGAAGGTAGGTCCAAGCTAATGCTATTTGTGGGATACCCCAAACAAACGAAAGGTGGTTATTTCTACTGTCCTGAGGATCAGAAGATCGTTGTTAGCACCAAGGCAAGATTCTTGGAGGACGAGTTTGTGAAAAACCACAAATCCAAAAGTGATATCATTCTCCAAGAAATTGGAGAGGATGATGCACTTTCATTGGGAAAACCCCGTGGCAGATTGAGTGTACCTCTCGAAGGTATGGAACCAACTGCACGGTCGACAATGCAAGTTTTTGAGCCACAATTAACTGCACTAACTGCTGACGCTGTACCAGTGCTCCGTCGTAGTGGAAGGGTACCTCACCAACCCGACCGGTATATGTTCATGGGAGAGTCTTTGGACTTGATCCCGGAAGACGGACTGGATGATACCGACCCATGGACATATGACGAAGCAGTAAATGAAAAAAATGTGGAAAAATGGCATAAAGCCATGGATTCAGAAATTGAATCAATTACCGCTATGGATGTATACCAGAAGTCTGCGCTACCAGATGACTTTCGGGCCATAGGTTGCAAATGGGTATACAGATAGAAGAAAGGTTCGAAAGGAGAAATAACGACTTTTAAAGCCAGGTTGGTGGCAAAGGGTTATAGTCAAAAGGAGGGCATGGACTATGACGAGACATTCTCACCGGTAGCCATGCTCAAATCCATTTGAGTTCTTCTATCCATAGCATCACATATGGACCTAGAGATCTGGCAGATGGATGTCAAACCGTATTTTTAAACGGGTACCTTGAGAAAGATCGTGACATCTATATGCAGCAGCTAGAGGGTTATGTGATGGATGATGAAGAGCATCTTGTCTGGAAGCTAAGGAAGTCCTTGTATGGACTTAAACAAGCTTCACGGTCATGGAAAAAATGTTTCGATGATGTGATTAAATCCTATGGATTTTCACAGTGCAAAACGGAAAGTTGTGTGTACCGATTATGCTTCAGCGGAAGCGTGGTATTCCTTGCACTTTATGTAGATGACATTCTTCTATTCGGCAACGATGTGAAGGTGTTGTCAGACATAAAGAGATGGATATTCGAACAGTTTCAAATGAAGGACCTAGGAGACGCTGGATACATCCTTGGGATTAAAGTCTTGCGTGATCGAAAGAAGAGGATGTTAAGCTTGTCTCAGGCCGCTTATATTGATACTGTAATTGCTCTTTTTAGCATGCAAAACGTCAAGAAAGGATTGCTACCTTTCAGACATGGTGTTCCTCTATCTAAGGCACAATGCCCTGTAACAGAAGAGGAGAAGGATGAGATGGCTGAAGTACCATATGCTTCGACAGAGGGAAGTCTCATGTATGCGATGCTATGTACGAGGCCAGATATCTGTTATGCCGTGGGCATGGTGGCCAGATATCAGTCTAACTCTGGACAAGCGCACTGGACTGCTGTCAAACATATTCTCAAGTATCTGAAAAGATCTTGAGACTATTGTCTCGTTTATCAGTGTGAGAATTTGTGCCCTGTGGATTATACAAATTCGAATTTCCAGGCGGATCAGGATGAGAAGAGATCGACCTTGGGCTATGCGTTCACCTTGGGAGGTGGAGTTGTATCATGGAGGAGTGCGAAACAGAAATGTATCACGGACTGCACCATGGAAGCTGAGTATGTGGCAGCTTCAGAGGTTTCTAACGAAGCAGTATGGCTCTAGAACTACCTCCAAGAGTTAGATATTGTTCTGAGTTTGCCCAAGACTATCACGATATATTGATAATGCTGGTGCAATAGCAAACTCTAAGGAACCAATAACTCACAAGGCGTCAAAGCACATAGAGAGAAAGTACCACATCATACGAGAAATCGTAGCGAGGGGCGATGTGCTAATAGAGAAGATTGACACAAAGGATAATCTAGCGGATCCTTTTACAAAGGGCTTACCACAAAAGGCATACGAGGGTCATGTTCGTAGCCTTGGACTGAGGTAGATGCCAACCACCAGGTGACCAAATGTAATAGCTAGATTAGAATAGACACATGTTATACTCTGGAAAGTAATGGTATAATGCTTTGAATATAAGTGGGAGATTGTTGGAATTGTATACATAAAAGTATTATGATTGGTATATTGGGAAACGTTATGTTTGATATACTGGTAATCATTAATGACTTGCAATAAACAACTCCTGTCTGAATTAACAATCATACGATGCGAACAAACACATCCAGTTATCTCGTCGATAGAGAGATCATATGGTGTGTAAGAGATCACAGAAGATCGTATAGATCGTTCAACCTAGCGAGATATAAATAGTTATCACAGCTGAGACGGTTTCTGGTTTGGCTGTCGGTTTAGGCTGCGGCACACAAGTCCATAAGTGGTTTATCTTGACTGCTTTGTGTGACCGGTACCTCTCAATGTATTGATAGGATTAACAATGAGATGAAGAATTCTATTTGACATATGAATGAGTAAATATCTCGGTAACTTGGTCGGATCTAAAGTCTATTGAAAGTTGAGGGGCACACATGGGTTGACTGTCACTTTGACTTGTTATGGTGGAGAGTCTTACATGTACTCATATATCTGCATCTTGGGTGATGGCAGTTTGTGTGGGGTTTCCTCAGGCTGGATTTAGATAACCATATCCGTTTCAGGATGGTGACATTCCCTGGGAAGCTCACGAGGTTCGTTATGCTAAGTCCTGCAAGCTATATCATTGATTCAAGCATAAGCGATAGAGGTTGAGTGGTACTACTCAGGAATAACAAGAGATTAATTAATTATAGCCAATTGTCATACGCTGAATTAATTAATGAATGTCTGAAACCTTAAATATGGGGATTAACCAAATCAATGCAACCCGTTCCTAATAACGTGGTAATAAAGGGGTAGGTCAGCATTAATTCTCTGGTGACATGAATTAATGTTTATTAATTAATTATGTTCTAGGTTGAACATGAAATTAATTAATAGGAGGCCCACTTTATTATTTGCATTTGATCCTTAGTTTGGCCCAACAGTGCTCAGAGCTCATTAGAGTTTATTAAACCTTAATAGCCCATTCTCCAGATCTATATAAATAGATCAAATCTCTCTTCCCACATAAGGTTGTTATTTCCAAATCAGAAACCCTAGAGAGATTGAGAGAGAGTGGTGGCTGTAGATCCGGTAGCGTATCCTCACCAGATTTCCGGATCGAGCAAGGGAACAGATCAGAAGATCAGATCTGTAGGAACACCATCAACGATCTACCGCCGTATTCAATCCGCAGGAGTTGAGGTATTCCAAAATCCATCTATTGCAATTAAGTTTGTAGAAGCATGCCTAGGTTCACCTGATTTATTTAATTATATTTATTTTTGATATCCTAAGAACGATCCTTGGCTAGTTAATTAAAGTGGCAATTCACGTTGTCTATTGTAGACTCGAATCCTACACGAAGAACTTGAGAAAAAGCCTAGCATCCATCGATGCCGCACATGGTGGTCGACGTCCCCCACACACGGCAGTCGACACACTTGTGGTCGACACTACCGTCCGTTAACCGATTCAGAGCAATTCACCCAATTTCCTTTCAACCCAAACCTTCAAACATTAACCCTCATCACACCTACATATATAATTTCTTGCTAACCGAAACTAAATCGCAATCCGCAACATACGATTGAACCTAAATTATTCCTTAATCATTTTAACTTGTTTATTAAGATTTCTGAAACCAAACTCATAATCATGAACTCCCAAGAATTTTCAATTTCTTGAGTGAATATTCGTAAACATCAATATCCTATTTTATCGAAACCAATTCATTTTCGTACAACCAATTTTCAGTATTTTCTCCATAACTCTTTGATTTACACCAAGAAAGAATATCTCACCCTTAGGTTCGAGAAATCCACAGGCTCGACTAATATCTATTGGCATGACTTACCATCATTCTTAAGACTAGACTTATTGTCATTATTACTTGAATACTTACTTATATTAACTCTCCAAGAGGAATCAACGAGGATCACCTCTATTACTACGAAAATTATTTATTCATTCACCTTACCGAATCAAGATTGTTTTTTTATAAAATAATAATTCAAACTATAAGCCGTTTTCTTTTGAGCTCTAAGCTCCACTCAAACAAAAGAACATGCTTAATTTTCAAGCACTACTAAATACTTTTATATATTATATATTTGTCCTCTGATGGAACTTCACTCAGAAGAGTATCGCATACAGTGTATGGATGCTAGCTCAGCAGAAATGCAAGCTCTTTAATGATAGTGTCTGGTATTGTTCGAGATGTCATGGTTTAGTTCACTTGATGACATCCTGTTATGGTCATTCCCTACTTGAGTGTGCATTGTGACCTGTGTAAGCAGATGGCCACCTCCCGGTTCACACCCTTTTGCATATAGCTTAACTTGAAATATTTTCGACTGTAATCACTCACTCTTCAAAATGTTTTAGCACCTTGCGAGGATTTCTAAAGCAAAACCCCATGTGTTACACATGATTAATGGCATGACACAAATAATATTATGTAACATTTGGGCATGTGTCCACTGAGTACTTAGCCCCGTACATTATTTCTAAAAAATGTACAGGTGGATGAAGTGACCAAGGCGAGGCGAGTTACTAGTATGTAATGTGTATCTTCATATATGCATTTCACCGATAACTTCAGCTGCCAACAAACTTTTGTTTCTTTTGATTCATCACCCGTGATTTATAATAACTCTTAATTCATGAGAAGATACGATCCCTTCTTGGGAATGTGCTCAACTCCTTTTGCCTATGTTTGGATGAATGCATGAATGAATGGTGTTTCTTTTGATGTCTATGAATGCTTGTATTCCTTTTTCCTAAACTGGCATGTTACTTCCCTAATGCGCCATATGGTTTCTTGTATTCCCAAAATCAGGTGTGACAATAAAAATATTTCAAATCATAATCTATTTCAAATATATTAGCACCTATCTAAATTCTATTATGACATGAATAAATTCCACAAAACTAAAAAAAATAGATATATCAATTTTTTTTCATATTCAATCACTTGATAGTGTCAAATTTCTCTACTCCAGTCTTATTAATCCCTCTACCTTAAGTCACTACCTCAAATAAAATATTGAAATTATACTCAACACAACAATCAACCAATGTAGTTTGCATGCTTTGTTATGATTCAAAAAATTAAAAGATTTGTCAGAATATTTAGAAATTTTATTTTTATAATTTGGATGAAAGCTCATTTTTTTTTATTAATTTCTCTACTTCCCACCATGTACAGTTAATTTAATTAACCTTGCTATAAATATTGATACTTGAACAGACATTTTTGCTATATTCTTCACCACCCTCATTGATTTCAAGAAAATTTTCACTTACATTTTTTTAGTTTATAAAATATTTCCAATTGCCTAATGCAATCTGATTAAATTTTTATTTCAGATTGGAGGGTGTTAATATTTCAGATTGATTGATTATAATGATCACTTTGTAATACTGGATTTTTTTTATAGGAATGAGTGAAACTAAGGCTGTGTTATGCAGAGTGTGAAATATATTATCTTGTCAAGTAAAAATTCAAATAAATTATTAACATTCAGCGTTGTGCCGACTAATATATGATATTTCATTTATAAAAAAAATACATATATAAATGATTATTTAAAAATATATTTATTTTTATTCATAAATATTAAATATTAATTAATTGTACTGTGAATCATGTCTATATATCTTCCTACATATTAATAAATCTCTACCAAAATTGAAATATTACATATTTATACATAAATTTCTCACAAAAATGTAAGGAATAAACACAAAATCAATAAAAATAAGATTCTAATTTACAAAGTGAGCTTAGCTTAAATAACAAATTATATTTGTATATTTAAAAATAAATTAAAAGAATAATTTGTGAATTTGTAAAGACTTGCCGAAAAAACAAAAATATATTGTTTTTGTCATTATATATATACATTAATAAATAAAATTGCAAACAATTGAGGTATATAAAAGTTATTTTAAATAGTATATTAATAAATAAAATTACAAGCAATTGAGATATATAAAAGTAATTTTGTTTTTATATTTTTGGCAGGAATAATTATCTTAGAATATTTTTTTAATATATTACTAGATTATTGTGATTTTTTCAAATATATTACTAATTATGGATACTAGTAAAACATATGTCAAACTATTATTAATATCATTATAAATTTTGACGGGAGAGAAATTCGATGCACAAAAGTAGAGATAGCTCACTAGATGACACTCAAAATTTATAAAATTATACGTTAACATACAAACATATTATAAATTATTGTAGTCTCTCAAATTTTGATCGATGAATTTTTGCTCTAGTCCTAAATTTGAACAAATTTGGTAATTTGGTATACATGATTTATAATATATTAAAGAAAATTATATTTAATATTTTAAGTTTGTCCTGCTCTCCACTTGAGACACATTAATGAAAGCATCTTGTATATCATAAAAAATTATTTTTCAAGATTTTATATTGGATGCCATTGATTCTCAAATCACATGGTTGATCGTAGGGCCCATATTTCACCTGCAAGATTCACCAAACTCCCCTAACCTCCCTATCGCACTCACAGCTAACGAAAGTATGAAACTATGAAAGAGAACAACTAATTCCATTTTATTCCTTATTTCCTTATTGAATATTCAATATTTATCTGATATTGTTAACCAATTAGTTTTTATTGTTAATTTGATTTATTTTAAAATCCAAATATAATTAGTACCATCTACACTAAATAATCTTTTTATTATTTAAATGTAATTAGCATTAGATTATCAAGAATTAATTAATTCATAATTAAAATTTGTGATTTTTCAAAATGAAATTTCAAATTTGGAGTTATAGCTATACAAACAAAACTTCTAATATATTTCTACTGTAGTCTCCTATGAATGCTGCTAAAAGTTGGAAAAAAAAAAAAGAATTCGGCGAAATTATTATTATTATTATTATTATTATTATGAATTTATAATCTATACTTCCTTCCATGTAAAAACAAAAAAAAAAATAAAAAAAAAAGATTTAAGTTTCCTCAAACAAGGGAATGGCACACTGAAAAATCATACTATTTTATAATATCATTGTATGAGAGGCTAAAAAGTAGTTTGATTAGCCATATGGTTGTGAGGGTGAGGATTGAGGAAGAAAGATAAGCCAAATGTGAAACAGGATGTTCCATGCAATATTTCAGCCAACCCCTTTATAAAAAATTTTCATTTTTGAGGCTTTGATTTCATTGTATGGGGAAAATAATCAATCCCATTTTGTTTTTATTATTATTATTTTTTCTTTCTGAAAGAACCCTTTTAATCTGATCCATTGAATCTCAATCCCTTTGCATTCCTTCCCTTCCATTCATTCTGTATCAAATTGCTGCATTTCTCCCATTTTACACGTATTTTTTGTACTCAAAGATTTTTTTAATAAATTTTTTGTTGATTTACCATGAGCCACTGGCTTACAGATATATGAAGATTGTATGTAGCCTCAGCATCCATATCGTTTTCCTCAAGTTGCTGGTCTGTCACCCTTTACCCACCACCAGAGAGAGAGAGTGGAAGTTGCTGAATATATAAACCATATATATATATATACATTTCTTATGGATGTATGTATGTATGTGTGATAGAGTTTGATCTCAACTACTTATTTCCATTTTCAACCACCCAATTTGTGGAACAGTAAAAAATGAAATCTTTTTAGTGAGGGAAGAGGCAGCTGAGCTCAGGATAAAGTTTTGCTCGAAATCTTTCTTTTCCCTCTCTCCTCTCTCTCTCTTACACACACGATGGAGCGTGCGAGGAAACTAGCGAACCGGGCAATCCTCCGGCGTCTGGTTTCGGAATCGAAGCAGCAGCCGTTGCACAAATCATCAAGGTACGTTTCCTCGTTATCTCCGAGCGTAGTGCAAGGTGGGAGCAATGTTTCTAAGGTTAATCAGCAGCGCTTCAATTCAAGAAGCCTGGCACAATTTCGCTCCATTTCTGTGGAGGCACTGAAACCCAGCGACACCTTTCCCCGCCGCCACAACTCCGCCACGCCGGAGGACCAGTCGAAGATGGCGGAGTTCGTGGGTTTCAACACTCTTGATTCACTCATCGATGCAACCGTGCCCAAATCCATCCGTAGTGAGGAGATGAAGTTCTCCATATTCGATGAGGGGTTGACGGAGTCCCAAATGATCGAGCACATGAAATATTTAGCGTCGAAAAACAAAGTTTTCAAGTCTTATATTGGGATGGGATATTACAACACGTTTGTGCCTCCTGTAATCTTGAGGAACATCATGGAGAATCCTGCGTGGTATACCCAATATACTCCTTATCAGGCTGAGATCTCACAAGGGAGGCTCGAGTCCTTGTTGAATTACCAGACCCTGATCACAGACCTCACAGGGCTGCCCATGTCGAACGCCTCCTTGCTTGATGAAGGCACTGCCGCTGCAGAGGCCATGGCCATGTGCAACAACATTCTTAAGGGGAAGAAGAAGACTTTTGTGATTGCCAGCAACTGTCACCCTCAGACAATTGATATTTGTCAGACTAGAGCTGATGGATTTGATCTCAAGGTGGTTGTTTCCGATGTTAAGGACATTGATTATAAGTCTGGTGATGTTTGTGGCGTTCTGGTTCAGTATCCGGGGACTGAGGGGGAGATTTTGGACTATGCGGAGTTCATCAAGAATGCTCATGCTAATGGAGTCAAGGTTGTGATGGCCTCTGATCTGTTGGCTTTGACAATGTTGAAGCCACCGGGTGAGCTGGGAGCCGATATTGTGGTTGGTTCGGCTCAGAGGTTCGGTGTTCCAATGGGGTATGGAGGCCCTCATGCAGCATTCCTGGCCACATCACAAGAGTACAAGAGGATGATGCCTGGAAGGATTATCGGAGTCAGTGTTGATTCGTCCGGAAAGCCTGCTCTTCGTATGGCTATGCAGACAAGGGAGCAACACATCCGTCGTGACAAGGCCACTAGCAACATCTGCACAGCTCAAGTGAGTGTTTTTCCTGAATTCTTTTCTATGTTTACAACTCTGTTTTACTTCATCATGTTGCAGTAGATAGCTGAGCATGAGAAATAAAATACTGACTTATATATAAGACGAGAATGTGTTTGCGTTGCGTTGTGTTGTAGGCTTTGCTGGCGAACATGGCTGCTATGTATGCTGTATATCATGGACCAGAAGGCCTCAAAACTATTGCTCAAAGGGTGCATGGTTTGGCCGGGACATTTGCTGCCGGATTGAAAAAGCTTGGGACTGTAGAAGTTCAAGGCCTTCCTTTCTTTGACACTGTGAAGATCAAAGTCGGAGATGCAAAGGCTATTGCTGATGCTGCTTACAAGAATGAAATAAATTTGAGGGTTGTCGACAACAATACTGTAAGCCTCACCTTCATAAACTCTCATCATCACAAACTGTGGCAGGGCAGCTTGTAAAATCACACATTTTGCATCTCAGATAACTGTTGCTTTTGATGAAACAACTACATTGGAAGATGTGGACAAGTTGTTCGCGGTCTTTGCATCTGGCAAGCCTGTAAGCACGAGCATTTCTTTCAAGACGCGTTATAAATGTGCACGACTTAAGAATTTGTATTCATCAGGTTCCATTCACTGCTGCATCTCTTGCACCAGAGGTTCACAACTTGATTCCTGCAGGACTTGTGAGGGAGAGCCCATTTCTAACGCAGCAAATCTTCAACTCGTATGGCAAACATATGCAGTTTCAGTTCTTTCTTGTAAGATTAGATATAACTGTTCCTATATTGTTGTAGGTACCACACGGAGCATGAGCTTCTAAGATACATATACAAACTTCAGTCAAAGGATCTCTCCCTGTGCCACAGCATGATTCCCTTGGGATCTTGCACAATGAAACTGAATGCAACAACAGAAATGATGCCTGTGACATGGCCTGCCTTTACAGATATTCATCCTTTTGCCCCCAAGGAACAGGCTGCTGGTTACCAGGTATATTTGAAATCCATCTAAGAAGTTCTAGCATCCTATGTGTTTTTTATATTGTGTCTTCTTACAGGAAATGTTCGACAATTTGGGTGACTTACTGTGCACCATCACTGGTTTCGATTCTTTCTCTCTACAACCCAACGCAGGCGCTGCTGGAGAATATGCAGGGCTGATGGTTATTAGAGCATATCACAGGGTAATATTTCATTTGACTTGTAATGATAGATGAGATGCATTGCATATACCAATAATCCAGATGAAAAGCAACAAGATTTTCGAGGAGTTGAGTTTGTAATAACTGCAGCAGTTAGTTGCAGACTTATATAATAATAATATAGGGTGATTGATAATTTTGTTTATTGTCACAATCTGCTGTTAATGACATCATCAAGTTTCTGGTGACAGTCAAGGGGAGACCACCACCGTGATGTGTGTATCATTCCGGTCTCAGCACATGGAACGAACCCTGCAAGTGCGGCCATGTGTGGGATGAAAATCGTGGCTGTTGGAACTGATTCAAAGGGAAACATCAACATTGAAGAGTTAAGAAAGGCTGCAGAAGCAAACAAGAAGAACTTGGCTGCTCTTATGGTATGTATTGTCAAGTTACTCTTCTTGTTTGAATGCGAAATTCATTTGATTTGTCAAGTGCTGTTGAATCCAGGTTACATACCCTTCGACTCATGGAGTTTACGAGGAAGGCATTGACGAGATCTGCAAGATAATTCATGACAACGGTGGACAGGTTTACATGGATGGAGCCAACATGAATGCTCAGGTAATGTACATGATTTGTTGTTTCATTAAATCAAGAATTTCGAACTACTAGTCAGTTTCTAGACACTACTTGTATGCTCAACTCTTTTATTTTCTTGTGATGATCGATCTCTTGCGCCTACAGGTTGGTTTGACTAGTCCAGGCTTTATTGGTGCTGATGTTTGCCATCTCAATCTCCACAAGACTTTCTGCATTCCTCACGGTGGGGGCGGACCTGGTATGGGGCCCATTGGGGTGAAGAAACATCTTGCACCATTTCTACCTTCACATCCAGTGGTATGTAGAAATGCGTCCACTCATGCACACACAGAAACACATATATATATATATATATATAT